>PDNB01000327.1:0-18437 GCA_002573585.1 Helicocarpus griseus UAMH5409
ACCAAATTGTCACTACCACCAGACCTCAACCCACCAACCATCCGCGATGGAAGGTCTCAAAATCGAATTTTGAATTCAATTCATCAATTAAACAGTAAAAGGGGTCGTCATAAGCATGTGGAGATACGAATATGACGTCAAATCACATGTAGTGGCGCTTAATTAAAGCTTAGAGGGCTTCATAACCTCATAAGGTGAACGTTGTTGATTGGTATAAGCTAGCTAGGTTGTGGGAAACTAATGAAGGTGTGTGGGGCACGTGACTAGGGCTGCCGTGGCATAACCCCAACACAGGGTCTACACCAATAACCAATCAAGATGCTAATATGGACGAGTTTATTCAAGTTAGTTGGGCCGGCACTCCGCATAACCCACTGCTGCATTGCACCGTTTGGTGCATAATCACTCCCCTGTACTACGGAGTCTTTGTTTTGTGCACTGTGCAGTCGGATTTGGACCTCGGAGCAAGCTGTCGACTCCGCATTTCCTGCGGGTTCCCAAAGCACACCGTAGTAGCACGGTAGAGCTTCGAGCTCAATAACGAGCATTGGACATCGTGTCATTAAGCGATTGCGGTCTCACTGGTCTTTTTGTCCCACGTCGAGGTTGTGATCTGGTTTAAATGTAACGGGAGACTTGGAATGATCAGCAATCTATTGTAAAACAATCCCTATTTCTTTCGGCAGTTCTGTCTTCGAGCTACGACTACCTACTCACCAACTCCGCTTCATTATTACACTTCAGCTGCTTCAATCACACCTTTCACCATGCCTATTAGATCTCGCTGGTCCATCCCGATCCCAGACGCGTCGTTGCCGACCGTAGTTTTCAAATCTCCGACACACCCCCTGTCCCAAACTAAGCGATGTTTCTCCGATGCGAGTCGACCAGACACTCACTTCTTCACCGTGCACGAGTACCGTCTCTGGTGCCAGCGCTTGGCCGTAGGGCTCCGAAAATCGGGTCTGCAACCCGGAGATCGTGTCCTTCTCTTTTCTAGCAATGATATATTCTTCCCCGTGGCCTTCATGGGCATCGTGATGGCAGGTGGAATCTTCACTGGTGCAAACCCAACATATACCCCGAGAGAGTTGGCCTATCAGTTGAAGGACAGCGGAGCGACGTATTTGCTTTGTGCGGAGGCGAGCTTGGATACGGGAATTGCCGCCGCGGAATTGATTGGTCTGAGTAAAGACAAGGTATTCGTGTTCAATAGTGCTTTGTTCGATGGCAAGGGACAAGGGCTCAAGGGCTGTCGGTACTGGGGAGAGCTTGTCGCCTCTCCAGAAGAGGGAAGGCGATTTGCCTGGGACGCATTGTCAACTCCAGAGGAATCTGGTCGGACACTCGCCCTCAACTACAGTTCTGGGACTTCCGGCGCCCCCAAGGGGGTGCAGATAACGCATAGGAATTATGTTGCGAATTTACTTCAGTTTAACAATGCGTCTCACTTGCGACCTGACTGGGAGGAAAAAGATAGGAACGCACGTTGGCTGTGTTTCCTTCCCATGTATCACGCCATGGCGCAAAATATCTTCATCGCCTCGTCATTGATGCGAGGGATACCCGTCTATATCATGGCGAGATTCGACTTCGTCCAGATGCTAGAGGCAGTACAGAAATTCCGCATTACGGACCTGACAGTTGTGCCGCCAATTGCAGTTGCCCTTGCCAAGCACCCAATAGTCAAGAAATATGACTTGAGCAGCGTACAATTCGTCGGGAGCGGAGCTGCCCCATTGTCAAGGGAAATCTCGGAGGAGGTTGAGGCCTTGTTCCCCGCGGGGAAACTCTATGTTAGGCAAGGCTGGGGAATGACAGAGTATGGCTGATCCGTTGCTTGGCTTATATTTTCCTACCCGGATCTAACCTGTGTTTACTTAGGACTACTTTGTCAATTCTTGGTTGGGACCCCAATCACCTAGGGACTAGTTCGTCTGTCGGAGAGCTCAACCCCAACTGTGAAGCAAGGATAATGGCAGAGGACGGGGTCACTGAGCTTGGGCTAAATCAACGGGGCGAGATCTGGGTGAGGGGCCCTAATATAATGAAGGGCTACTGGAATAAGCCTGAAGCAACCAAGGAGACCTTGACGGGAGATGGATGGCTTAAAACTGGGGATATCGGCTACGTGAACGATGAAGGGAAGTTCTTCATCGTTGATCGAAAGAAGGTACGAGAGATTGTAATATCGTTAAACCGCGTAACAAGATCTAATGGGCTTTTAGGAACTCATCAAGGTAAAGGGGAACCAGGTGGCCCCAGCGGAATTAGAGGGTCTCCTTCTTGAGCATCCCGCAGTTGCGGATGCCGCAGTGATCGGAGTGACAAAGTGAGTTTATCCGTTTGTCTTTTCTGTATGGGGACAACTTCACTAATTAGTCTGCTTCAACGAAGGAATGATGAAGAGTATCCTCGTGCCTATATCACGCTCAAGGCAGGACAAACCGCGACTGCAGCGGATATTACCAACTTTGTAAAGGAGAAGGTGACGCCCACAAAACGGATCACTGGCGGAGTTGTTTTCATCAATGATATTCCCAAAAATCCATCTGGGAAGATTCTTCGGAGGCTGCTTCGAGACCGAGCACAGCAGGAAATCAAACAAGAGAGCGCTGGTAATCCGAAGCTGTGAGAGTGTCTTCTTGCTTCTCTATTTTGAATAGTTGTTTCGCATGCGTGAAACTTCAGCGTGTGCGTTTTCTTCTATCAGTATCATAATCTTTTTTTTGTATTAGGATCTATTAGAATATCGCCTTAAAGCTCAAATGAAGTGTTGAAAGTACTGCTTAATAAAAAACGCGCGGATTAGGCTACGCCGTCAGGAGCTTGTCGTTAGCTCGCGTGTTATACAAATACGGCGTAAAGCTAGCATATACGAACTATTCAGACAAATGACACGAGCATACACAGCGCCATAATAATAGCTATTTATATCACAGCCTGCTGCTATCTCTAAAGTGAGATATCATGTGATATAAAACGAGGCTGGCTGGGGGGTCCCAACCAAAATATGCTGGCCAGAATTGGTTCGACTCCTTATCCTTCTCTCCAGTCAAAAGAGAGAAACTGTCCGACCCGTAACGGCGAACATCACCTCTGCAGGCAGAAACATTTCAACTCTCGCCTTATCCGCTTCCGGGTTCCGGCAAGGTAGCGCCAAAGCCACCAGGATATCTTTTTACTGAAAGACAGGCGCAGGGAGAACGTACAGCAACGTTTCAACTGAGCATCCTCAGCACGGAGGGCCCGAGCACGATTGAAAAAACTCCTCCGACGGAGAAAACTCAGCAAATATTCTCGAAGCTCGAAACGATACTTTTTGCCAGCGTCATATATCATTCATATCTCGTCGACTAACGTTCAAGCGAATGATCACTCCGAATAATCCGTCCTTTCGAACTTCCACCACAATTTGAGCGCAAATAGCAGCATTGTATAAGATTTGGGTTACGGACCGTCGGCTCGGTGACTCGGGGTCAGCAGATAGATAATGACTGCATCATGATGTTCTCGGCTGCAGATTGTACCATGGCTTGCATCAACGTCATTCTCCTGTGCCGTTTAGCCCCAATCAAAGTCAACGAATACGCAAAAATTGCTCGTTTTGATGGATGATATCTTCGACGACGACAGTGTAAACTCGAGGCCGAACATGCAGTCAACAACATATCCAAGCGGTACTTGGCGTTCTCCTAGCAAGTTAGTGCATTGTGCGCTAATGGTTTCCTCCAAAAGGATTTACTAGGATGCCAAAGACCTGGAATGACGTGGGATTATCTTTCACGGACGGCTTGTCTGAAAAGAGAGTCTGGCCTCATCAGATCGACTCTCAAAGCTGTCAATAACATTAGAAATGACAGTAAACGCAACATGCGGGGCTTGCTAGAGATTTGCGGGCGACCTTTTTTTTACGAGCGTTTTCGTCAAATAGCAACATGTTCAACCTGCCATGCTTCTTGCTCATCCGACCGACCTGACAATTTTCCACTTACTCCTGCGAGTCGTCGTTGAGTCAACGCATGCCAATGGCGTTATCTTGCATGAATCGGCCCAAAGCCAGGAGCAAATGGAGCAGTACCATTGCGAGGGTGGCTTCAGGAGTTCGTTGCCCAAGGGCCAAGTCCCATGGAAAACCGGGCGAGCTCGTTAGTGAACGAAATTCACCGGCTAATTATGTGTGGTTGCATCAGCACGGAATATAGGGGACGGGTGACAAAGCACCCATTGAACAGGTGGTCGCACTTCATTTTCTTGAAGAGTAAACTTTGAACTTGCTGCAGGCAAGGACGGGGGCTGGCAGTCGGGGGCTGCACCTTCTTTTGCTTGTTATTGACTCTCAGAGAACTTGTCATTCCCGATACTTTGGCTCAAGAAATGGTCTGGCTGGATGTATACGATTCCGTTCATAACTAATGTCAATTGGAAACACGACAGATTATGCCCGAACGGATGCACGAATGCAATAAAGGCGTACGCGATATCCAGTTTTGTTTTTACCTGAAGAAAGGATATCCCCACGCCTCTGTTATTTGGCCCTTTTGCTTTCTTTTTCCTTTGCATTTTTTTCCCGTTTTTGCTTTTTCCCACCCTTTTCGCCCCTTATCGCCAACAGTCTTCAACAGAACCTCTACGCTACGTATCGATTCGCCTGTCAACTCGATGATGGATCGAATCATCGCATTCAAGAACTGGCTGCTCCATCAGAAATCCTCATCTCTCCACGAATTCAGAACCCGGACAGCCATCCGTCTAATCTAGATTTTGCCGATCTCGATGCCGTGGACAAGGATATCGCGCCCATTTTGAGCCTTCACGTTAGTCCAGCTCAACTTGCTCAAGGAGGCAAATACTAACTTGATGGCGAGGCCAACAAGAAGGTATGCAAAATGGGTAGCAATAACCGTATTAGAAGTAGAACATGCACACTCTTCTGCTGCATGTTGTTGGTATTCTGACACGAGCCTGAAGCGCTGATTGACTGAAATATGCGAAGAATGAGACTCTCAATTTTGAGCCTGTATGTCTTTCTCATATAGTTCAATGGCTTTTTTTCTTCCAATAATAGGCCCCGGACAAAAGGATCATGTGGTAATATGATCCATGCATGCTAATACCGCCCCGTGCCGAAGCAGCTTGATCTGATTCTGTTGAGACGCAGAATTGAAATGTGAGGGAATGATCGGAGTATTTTCCTCGGGGGATTTGGTTGCATTCAAGAGGCTTTTGACAGGGATGTGAATTTACTAGTGATCCGTGTGTAAGGCAAAAGAGAGCTATCAATCGGGACATATGGAGTATCACTGTATCAGGATGGTCGAGACACCGAGCAAAAGCTTCATGATCCGCTTGATCTTGACCTGAACGTCGCCGAACATAAGTTATTGAAGTAAGAGAATATGTTGTTCTCGTATGCGGAATGAAAATCGAGGAGTGTGGCGCAGTTGACGTATTATTATTATTATTCTTCTTCTTCTCATGTTCCTTGTCGGCGAGGTAGATCTGTCGGGCCAATTATTTAATTATTTAACGACGACTAGTAACTTAGTCCGCGGTTCTCAATCCAATCAACTGTTAGCGGGTTGAAGGCTTAAAGCTCACTCGAGAGTTGCATACTTTCAATCTCTTTTGCGTCAGATCAGTTCCCCCACCCCAAATTCCTTCGCCCCTCCATTCTCTCTTCTCACACCTCATCACTCGTTTCTTGCAGATATGAGGATTCCGCCTTCGTATTCTAAGATAATTGCCCCTCGGCCCCTGCTCTGTGACTACATATAGAGAGAGGACGTGGCGGTCCACTCAAAAGGTGATGCACTGACACAGTGACTGTGGAGAAACATCCCATTGCTTCCTTCTGGCCCTCCAAGGAGGCTAGTGAAGGCGAAAGTTTTCTGCGTGGCAAGAAGACTTTTGTTGTCTAATAAATCAATGGAGTGAAGAAACTTGAGGAACAAGACCAGGATTACGGCGTAAGTACATACTCCGTGGTGAGAGCACGATTCGATATCTCCCATGCCAACTATGACTAGATCAAAATTTTCTAATCTTAGTATACAGTATATGTACAGTATATGTGATGTATGCCGAAAGCAACGGGTTTCTATCTCCGTAGCATCCCTCAGGAAGCTGCAGCTCCGTGAAATACGTTGAATTGCCGTCCGTGTTCACGAAGCTTGTCAAGCACACCGAACGTTGCAGGCTCCCCCCCATCAAGAAAACGTGGCCAAATCATCATCCGGTGCTTATTCCACATGACAGACAGCCAATAGGCAGTACTACTGGTGGTCTTGGGTTGATTGTCACAATATATACGGGCACCTCTGATGATGAAGAGGAAATTTTCAGCCATCCATAGAGTTGCAAGCAATCTCAGATCTGCTCCAAAATCCCTTTTGGCAAGCTTTCGAGATACAAGGAGGAAGTATGTGCCTTATATATCCTACGGTCAGGCTATGCATTTATTTCCGCTCTAGAGTCGATGTTTACAGACATCTTAAAATCATAGCAGTACAGAGTACAGAACTTCCGATCAACTGCGATTTGCAAGTCTGGACTACTACCGCTATAATGATAGCGATGGTGGGATACAAACCTACTGATAATCGAGTACATTCAATGCCGAGTAAACCCGATATTTCTATTAGGGTGTATATAGGTACTTTGAGATACTTTCTAGCTCTAGTTCAAGCAGTTACAGGGTGATTGGAAAGGGCAGAGGGCCGCTTGGACCAAGTAACCTGACAGGATATGCATGCGTGCATGACAAATGAAGAGGAAAAAGAAATACAAAAGAGAAATCGTTCGAAATCCGCCAGCCAAATAATAACCACTTGCACACAAAGAAGTATGAGGTAAATGCCAAAGGAATCTTCAGAAGGTGGCAGGCGTGAAAGATTATCCCTAAAATTGCATTGAAATACCAACAGCACCGACATTGGCAAATCAATGTCCCGGTAACCGAACTCGTTCTGAAGATAGCTTGGTTATCTTTGTTCTGTGCGCCTCGAAATCGCCGATCGTGATCCCGGCATAAAGAAGAGAGGAAACAAAATATCCTGTTTGGGGAAGAAGTTCTGTCACTCCTAGCAGTAGAACAAGAGGAGGTGACCACCATCTATGGAGTACGATTCGCATCGTGCACCCCAGATCAAAACAGCGAGGTCTAACTAACAATGAAAGCCTATCTTTTGGATGAGATCCTGCTGAAGAGAGTATCTTCTGTTGATGAGTTTGCAGATATTATTGTTGATCTCCTCCTGTTTTTGTTACCCTACTCGCCATCATTCTGTTGTAAAAGTCACTGCTTTCTGTATCTGCCACATGGGCAGAACTGGAAGGGTCCTTGACCGGAAGTAGAGATGTCGTTTGGTCGCCAAGGTGCACTGTTCAGCTAAGCCCGGGGGCCGAAATGCGTCATAGGTGTGCGGCTCTACGGTTTTGGCAGTTGAAGCTCGGAAAATCTGGCTGGTAGAGTTACATATCGTCCCGGAGAAAGTAGACATGAGCGAGATGGATCATGCCTCCGCAAAAGCGTATGTATGTACGTCGATCGGTGGTCAGCCCATCCACAGGTCGTATCTGCTTAGATATGTGGGAGTGGGGGACATGGATCTTCAACATCCATCTTTTCCTTCTCCAAGTCTCCAAGAAGTTGAAGTTTGAACCCTCAACTAAAATTATCTCAAGTCCCCAGGGTACCTCACTAGAAGGGCTACCTATGTAGGGGAGCTAACGTGTCCTGGAAACTGCCTCTCGGCCTCTAGAGCATTCGGGGTTTGGTGCCAGATTCCTGGCTGAGCTGAAAAGCTGCTGGGGCTTGGGCTTCTAGCGCAATGCCTAGTTAATTGGTAAGGACCGCGAGGTCACCAGCTCACTATGAGATGATTCTGGATCTCCCGATCCTCCCTCGTTGCTCGAAACTTTGTAAAAAGATTTTTTTTTGACTCTTGACGTGTTCCGGTTGCCACAGTGGGAATGAGTATCCCAATTCATACACCAGTAAGAGTTGGCGACTCGGGGGGGGGGGGGGGGCCGGACGCGAAAGGAATCCTGCTTTTCTGTTTGCCTCGAAGATATCGGTGGCCAGCATAGACCATATCTCCATGTCCATTCCATCGTGGGACCGGGATCCCGCTGTTTCTTTCACACTCGCTGAGCGCATTAACGGCCTCAAGGGCCCTGGGCCAGCCTTTTCTTGGCCCGCCCCGTGGTAATCGTAACTGCGATAGCTGGGATGATAGCGGCCAAATGTGGTCATTAACTAGCGTTTGTCCGCCAGTAAGGCCGCCCATTGGTAGACTGCGGCAATCCTGCTCAAGAGCGCTGATGGCGTCGGCAGAGCTGAGCTGACCCTAGAGTAGATCACGACACTTAGACCAAAGCTTAACCCAAGACAGCATCTCATGCATCGAGCTTTTCCTTGGGACTGTTGTAGCTAACTTCCTGACATGCTGTTGTCCAGCGAGCCCAGCTCCACGTCCTTTGAGTTACCCCTCCGCCAAGCACATCTAATCTATCGGTTGGGAGGGAGTTGGGGGGAGGGGAATAAGGCCATACGAGTTTTTGGGATTTCTCCAGAGAGATTTGTTCCTTTTCCCGTTTGGGATTATCCGGGGCGAACAGCAGCTTTTGCCAGAAACGCCCCAGATAGTCGCCGATGTGGTTGGCTGGCAATGAGGTGAAAATTCGAATGCGGCGAACATTTGCTGCTTACTGTGGGTTGGTAATAATAATAATAATGATAATAGGATGTCTTGTTCTTGATCGGAGTGTAGCTATCATAATAATAAAAAGCTCTCCTACCCCCACCTCAGCTGTTCAACGTTGTTTGCCGTGTTGTATGTTGTTTCGGGTTCAGCTTCGTGTCTCCTCCTCCACCCCTGATATAAATTCTTTGTCCAGCCATGCATAGAAGAAGACATTCCGGTATTGTGCTTCAGAAATAAAGTCCGAACCTTACATTCTACATTGAAGGAACCGATTTTTACTTTTTCCCATTCTACCAATACATACTCCGGATGGCTCCAACAAAACAAACGCAGCGCAATCTGGCGCTTCCTGCGCATCCACATCTATACATATATATCCTTATACCTCTTTCGCTTCTAATCTCCATCGTCCTTATAAAACAGATTAGCAAAACACTGCCCTCATGCCCCGGCTACACAAAACATAAAATGAATTCCTCTGTTCAGTCCGAAAAACCTCTTAAGGCTGATCGCCCCGGCAAAAACATCATCGCAAACCCTACCGTTACTACGCGGGTGCCATATCAGCAGCCCCAACAGCTTGTGACCGATGCGCGCTCCTCGATTGAAGAAAAATCGACAAAACAACCGTCTGCGCAATGCGAATCCGAGGCGCCACAATCATATGAAGCCCAAATCCGGCCTCAGTACCAACATCCAAATAACGAGACAAGAACATCAAATGCGCCGGCTACGCGCCCACCCGACTTGCCAAGGTTGACGGTTGGAAATTCAAATACATCAGGCGCAATCCCATACCCTGCACCCCATTGGCAAACGACCGAAATCGTTCACGCTGCGAATAATGATCCTAGCGCCAATCTGCCTTCCTTTGTGTCACCGATAACGTCAAGACACCCAGTCGATTACCCTCAAATCCAGAGCGAATTCGTGATGGTTGTGCCCGGGATAGGATGTAATAGCAACCAGACTGGAAAACGGAGGATTCTCCAAATCAACTAAAAGCGGAGAGGTTGATTTTTTTTATTTTTTTTTTGGTGTGATCTGGCGGGGGCTGGCTTCCATGATATATAACCATGCTTTGATATCCCAGGGCGGAACCTTTCATTTTTCGCATTCTTATTCCAGCCTTCTTTCTCCTGCAGTCCTTTCCCTCTTTTGCGATGTTCTCCAAACGACCAACTGAAAGTAGCCAGTGGTCTTCAGGCATCCAACAAGACTGATATACTTTATTTCTAATTTTTGAAACCCTTCTTGACTCAACATGTCACACAGATATGAAATATAAAAAAAGAATCAAAATCAATTGACTCCGAATCTGTGAGAGGACCTCGACGTCGTTCAGCCTCGCCTACCCAAGTCTCCATTGGACAGGGGCAAAACTGTACTGCTCTGTTCACTGTCCTTCAAGGGCACAAGTAATCCGTAGATGATTCCAGTATAAGTTATTCACTTAATAATTTTAAACAAAATGAACTTCCTCAAAAATTCATAAAAGGCTTGACTAGGTGGGTATAACACACGGTATTAACGATTATTCCAATACGCATGCATCATAGGTTAGAAAAAAGTCCGCATTCCCTGAGGAAACAGAAGAAATGGAAAACGATCTGGGCTTCCGGACATATGGGAAGAGGTATTTCGCGGTAATACTCCAAAAAACAAATTGGCAATTTACCGGGCTCATCTTTGTTGATGAATCTTTCATCGCTCACTGAAGCGGTCGGAGTGCTTTCCCGAGTTCATGGCCTGGATTATCCAGGGAGGCGGGGGTTTTCAGTGGCGTCTGTTCCGTAGTGGCAGGTATAGCGGTTGTCACAGAGGCAACGTTTATTTTCGCATGATTATACAAGCAATTTGCACTCTTTTCACAAAATTCGTTGTCGATTGCAAGGAGATGTGCCATCGTGAGTAGGGTTGCGACGGAGAGGTCGCGATCTCGCTGACTAAGCCAGCTCCCTCTGACGTATCCAAATCGCGGAAATTGGAGAGCTGGTATTGTCTACTACAACGATATCCAGCAACGAACAATACAGTTTACCTTGAATGATAGATTGCCTCTAATTTCCAAATCACAAATTATGGCGCGAAAACTACCGGAATCATACTCTTCCGCAGACACAACAACCATTAACCTTACACATCTCATTGCCCGGCTCGAGAACAACCTCCTGTCCCCCTCCGCAGACCTTAAACCGCTACATCGATCTCCCTATCACCGAGCCAGAGTTGGTGCTGTAAGGATACAAAAAGAAAAACAGTTTAATCTCACATAATAATATTTACTAACCACTTTTTCAAAAAGAACATCGAATATGCGCGAACCCTCATCCTCAAGCTCGAACTCTCCCTCCCAAACATCAAGATCCAATCGCGCAAACATGCTCTACAGTCAGATCTCGCACAGAAGCGGCAGCAAATCAAAGCGCTCAAAGATCGGCTAGATGAAATTACAGTTGCAGCGGAAGCAGGGGCAGAGGCAGACAGCCAGGCATTCTCGTCAGACAATGAGGAGGAGGATTTGCTCCCGACACCGAGCGAGAGCACGCCAGATAGCACATCTCCTCCGCCGACAAGAGGCGCAGAGAAGGAACCTACGAGGAGGGAAGAAATAGGAGAGGGTGAACAACAACAACAGCAGCAGCAGCAGCAGCAGCAGCAACAAAAGCAGGGGGAGGCGGAGGGAGACAAAAATACCCTAACCACACGAGACCAGCCCGCCTCCACCTCACCATCTACGCAACCAGCACCACACCCATCATCGTCACCATCGTCACCACCATTACCAAGCGCCCTACGCAGCAGACCCTCCCACCGCACAACATCACCACCAACTCTCGCAACCGCCACCACAACCGGCACATCCATCCCCTCCACCACCACCTCCCCCCCTCCCCTCCACGACCCCAAAGCCGCCCTAACCCAAAACGAAGCCGAACAAGACACCCTAACCACCTCCCTCCTCGCCCTCGCCACGCAGCTAAAAACCTCCACCCAGAACCTACACGCGAGCCTCGAGTCCGAAAAGTCGATAATATCACGCGCCGCGGAGGGGCTGGAGCGGAGCACAGCGGGGATGGAGGCGGCGGGGAAGCGGATGGGGGCACTGCGGCGGATGGCAGAGGGCAGGGGGTGGTGGGGCCGCGCGCTGATGTATGTGTGGATTTTTGGCTTGTGGATTGTTGCGGTGTTGATTGTGTTTTTGGGGCCAAAGTTGAGGTTTTAACATTTGTTTTGCCCCGGGAAGGGGGAGGTTTTAGTCGCCTTTTACACCTGGGTAGGGAGTTTTGATTGATTTGTTTGCTTTTCCTTTCTTTTTTCCCCCCCTCGTATATATAATGCGCACGGAGTATGTGGGACATGGCGAGTCCTTCATGCCTGCAGGGGATCCATCCTGATTTAGCTAGATACTTACTGATTTGCTTACGGCGTACATCGAAAACACCTGATATCTTCTGTATACCCCATTCTTCACCTAGCGTACGCGACTGCTACTTCATCAATATACATATACAATTCAAGTCAGATAAGATGTCGACCAATCGAGTTACATTATTAGCGAGGAAAGTGGTAAGAAAGCAGCTATTTAGATCGGGGAAAGAACCAAATCCATAAACCAAAGACCGTGACCGAAAAGGGGTTTTAAATTTGATATATGTTATTCATTTGCTTGCCTAAATATCTGGTTTCGCAACGTTCAAAAAGGAAGGGGCGAAGCAGTGAATTCTTTGAAAATGGAGAACTTGGTATTCCGTCAAATAAACAACCTAGATGAGAAAGAAGGAAAAAAAAGGTCCGCTAGCGGAGACGAAAGCTAATGTCTCAGACAACGGAATGAGAAGCCCATGATACTTCAAAAGAAATTAATAGTCACATGAAATACACAAGAAAGATCCCTAAGAAAAGAACAAGATAGGAAGAATCACACACGGCATATCAAGGGAATATAACAAAAGAAAATAGGAAAGGAAATCAAGGAAACGAGCTGAGGAAATCATGCACAAAGGACAACAGAATCAGGAAAGGAAAGTGAGAGTGAACAATCGACAATGCCACAGGGCTGGGGAAGAAATTGCCGTGCGCCATCAGAAAGCCTCGGCAAAAGGGATCGGTATCATTCGTTTCCTCAAGACCGAAGGGGTGAAAAGGGAGAAATCATTTGTCCCGTTGGTGTGGTGCTGACGAAGTGCATTACGCCATAATTATTTCGAAATAAGAAAGGACTCAACGCCACTGTCAGCCCGACGATGGGCGAAGCAAAAGAGATATAAAGGAAATTTTGGACGGCACTGGCAGGTAAAGGAAGGCGTGCGGGAATAAACCTCAGAGGGAAAACCGACGGTGATATCAAATACAGATGACACGAAAGAGAATTATCTAATTAGTAAAAAAGCCAAAAAACCAATCCAGAGGGACTTTGTTATATCAAGCCACAGAGACGAAGGTTGTCTTGGATGATTATATCTAATCGAAATATCAGCACTGAAACTTGGATCAACAACATATCAATGATTTCAAAGGGTTACATACCATTGACGGCCATCATGACGAACCGAATTTGTGAGGTATCAGTAGCGCAGGTAAAGTGGGTGTAGATCTGCTTCTGCTCGGCCTGGTTGAGCGACACGAAGCGGTTGAGGATATAGTCACAAGCAGCAGTATATTCGGCGCCACCTAGGGAGGTTAAATATTAGCAAAATTGGCCAACGATGAGCGAAGAGAAAGGGAAACGAACCTTCGTAATCGGGGAAGTAGTTCTTCATTGGGCTAACAGGCAACTTCTCCTTGAATCGGTCAATCTTGTTGAGGAAGAGGATGATAGAAGTCTTGGTGAACCATCTCGAATTGCAAATGGAATCGAAAAGCGTAAGAGCCTCCTGCATACGGTTCACCGTCTCATCCTCGAACAAGAGCTGGTCGTACTCTGAGATCGCGACGAGGAAAAGGATGGTGGTAACGTTTTCAAAGCAGTGAATCCATTTCTTACGCTCAGAGCGCTGGCCACCAACATCGAACATACGGTAAGTGAGGTCGCCGATGATGAAGGTAGTCTCGGTTATTCCGGTGGTTTTGACACGAGAGCGGAGGACATCCTGGTCGCTAGGCAAATAGTCGGGTGAGGCGATCCGCTTGACTGAGTCGAAGTAGCTATATATAATTTGTCAGCACTTAGGAACTTTCCGCCATACAACGGAAAAATTGCACCGCAGATTAAACTCACTATCGTGCAGAGTCGTTCAGTTGATACTCGCGAGATCTTCGGAAACATTCTTGCACACCAGCATCATTCCACAAAGCATCGATGGCGTTGCCAACATCAGGGGGTAAGCAATCGCCTTCAATCTGGGCTGGTTGCATGAAGATTGTCTGAACGTGGTATTCGGCACGCTGGTCGTCCAAGGGGATATCAAGGCCTTCCATGGCCTCGAGAATGACACGCATTGACTGGACGGTGTTGCTGAAAATAATTTCCTTAAAGGATTCTCTCTCATCCCGCGAATACGATCCCTCATGGATGAGTTTCATTTGCTTCAAAATGGTGGATTTACCCGATTCGCCAGCGCCTAGAGAAATCAGACAGAAGAGTCAGCCATACAGCCGGATTTGACATATATATGAACCTGGCTATCTTACCGAGCAAAAGCATCTTGATCTCGTTTCTCTGCAACATCTTATCCCTCTTGAGCTGGTTTTCAATCTCTTCATTTCTAGCCTTCCCCTCCTTGTCCTCAGTGCTCATTCCACACCCCATTTTGTCGGTTTAAAAGTAGTACGTTGAGAAGATTGGTTTGGTTTTCGCGGTGTAGAAAAAAGGGAGGGACAGTCCACACACAAAATGCTCTGTGGGAACTGGTATCTATAAAAGGCACAAATTAGTTAGTAAGAATTCAGCGGTATGTTAGAGATGGGTGAATGGGTTGTGCAGTGCTGGCTGCTAGGAAGGGATTGGTCCATTCGTTGTTGGCAGGGGAGGATGCAGTGGTCACATCGCAACGTTGGCGTCCCGAGATTGCGGGCCAACGCACAACCCAAGCAAGCCATGAAAAAGTATCTCATTACTCACATTAGATAGTAGTATCAGGTTAAATGTTTTTGGTCAAAACTGTATGCGAAAAGCGAGAGAGGATGAAAGGGAGAAGTAAAAAGAGGTAGCTTGGGCGACCGCACCAAATCGCAAGCAGAGAGTGAACGATGGATTTGGCAAACGACTGGTGTCTCCCGTGAAAGACAGGAAAAAAGAGGTCCTGTCAGAATAAAGGCGTGGGGAGAGAAAGCAATCAAGCCACGACTCCAACGAGAGATACGGGGTGATGAGGATGGGCTGATTGATGGCGGTTGATGGAAGGTTGACGGTAAGTGTAAGAAGGATGCGAGAGGAGAGAGAAAAGGGAAAGGTTCAAAGGTTCAAAGGTTCGAGGAGGCGGAAGGGGAGATTGGCTGTGGGCAGGCGGTACAGTATGGTCACGGGCGGCCATTACCGTACGCCGTATCGAACAGCAACGGGCTGCACACGCTGCACAACCACGCCAAGCCAGCAGTGGAGACCGGTATTAAACCGTATTGCGCTAGTATGCTCGGTACAGGGGCAGGTGCTCCATCCGTGGAAGGTCCACTTTGGCTGCCCGGAGCATGGTTGTTCCACACCCTGCCGGTATTGTTACCGTTGCCGGCCTGTACTCGCCGCAGAAAAGGGGGTCACGTACGGTACGGTATCTCTAGGGAGCAATCCTACATGTACATGTACTTACTACTACGAGCGGAGATGAAAGTACTGTACATGTTCTTCCTGATGGATATGGATGGATATGGATATCGCTGATAACTCCAAGTTGTGTGTCTGATTCTGCGCCTGCACGACGCTGCTGTTGACATGCAGTCGTTCAAGAAAGAATGAAAGGACTCTGCTTTCTGCTACAGGCTACAGGCTACAGTACGGCACAAACGAGTCATTGTCCGCCTTAATCAATAGAACCACGCATCTTCCCGTCACCCTCGTCCCATAACAAATATTATTCCAAAAGAAAGAGAGAGCCAGCAAAACAGAGTCAGACAAGCAGCCTCCCCATCTTATCCCGCCAGAAGAACTCGGCTGATTGTCTTGATAGCGTAACTCAAACCCGCTGGTGGAGAAATATGTACATTTTATGATGAAGGCATTCTTGTTGCAGTACGAGGGGGAGGACCTATGATATATGTCACCCATCAAATAAAACCAACGCAAGCGACCTACTTATGCAGACAGTCTCTGTGATGTGAATCCCGCTTAGGTTTCTTGTTCGCATCCCACGAATTTGTTTTTCCCATCTTCTTTTCTTTTTGCTCCTTTGGGCCTGTTACATTCTCTGCTTGTGCTTCTAGAAGGTCGCGGGAAACACAGGCACCCCCTGCATAGGCCTGATTCTTTGTGTCAGAGTTTCAGCTAGTAGCGGCTGGCAAACGGCGCCTGCAAGAAATCCCCCCAGTCCATTCCCAAGGTTAATATTATTAGCGCTCTTTTACCGTTGGCGTGAACTGACGAGCTGATGATCAACAACTGATATCAGCTACCCCATGTCCACGGAGCACGGCATAGAACAGCATTGTTCATGACAGGTTTCCCATGTCAATCTCAAAGTCAACATTTGCTTCTTCCCTCAAGTCGAGTCGAGTCCTTGCTGCCAAGGAAACCAATTCGCCCAGCTGCAGAGTGTCTCCTGCAAAGTCCGTCCTCAAACAAACTTCTGTCAAACGAACACAGTCTCTCCTCGAAACCCATGTCGGAACCGTATCTAACAATGCCCATTATGGATGTCGGATCATCATAGTACTTATACTTATGTCTAACCCTCCCGTGCGGAGAGTTCTCAACGTCTTCTTCAAACAGTTCTTCACGTATCGATACATCAATGATACGAGCTGACATCCAATAAGCGCGCCTAATTCATATCATGTGACTCTAGCGGTAACAGCTCTTCGTATTTACTGGTATTTGCCTTTCAACTTGATCAATCCAAGGGATGAACCCAATCTCTCGCCCATCCGATTTCAAAGGGAATATGGCAAAGAACCAGAAGAACATAAGGAATTAAGCTTGGTACCCCTGTGCAAAAACCTGGGAACAACCGACATTTGTTAAAAGGTACACGACTTAGATAAGCGGTGCTGGGGATGGCAAATAGGGGCAAATCAGAAAATACGTGCGCATACAGGTTTAAGCACCGGACATATGGGGCTCTATGGAGCAGCCTCAGGAGTCAGGGCCTCTCCCAGCACATGGTCATGTCCTTTTTCTTACAGGACCAGACCCCCCACTCTCCCTGCCACGACAATGGTGATACAAATGTGGGCGCAGATCCCGTATCAGGTTTCAGATGTCAGCCAACGTACGTCTGGGACTCTGGGAGAAATCTTTCCAACAACAGAGGTTCTTTTTCACTTGAAATGGTCATGGATCAAAGACATCTTTGCACTGCAGCGCAACACCATACCAACCATGATAACTGACTGACCCAACAGCCCCCACAGCCATAGTCGGGGCGAAGGAAGGAGAGATTCTGCGAGCAAGCCTTAAGAATGAATTCAAGGGAACTTAAATAACTCTCTATTTCATCAGGACATCCTCCATTTGATTGATGATTCAAATACCCATGATGAACATCAGCACAACTGGGATCCTAATAGCAGATCTCCCCTTATCCATGATAACCCCGCAGGCCACAATCATCACTATTCATTATACCTAAAAACATATCCCCTCACAAACGCAGCCATCGGGCCTGCAAGTTCAACCCCTCTGGTCCGGCAATCAATCCCCATCTTCAAAAACGCCATCCCGTCAGCCGTTCCCCCGATCCCGAACGCTCCCCTCCCCGACAGAAATGAAAGCCACATATACCCCGCAGCTTTACAAATCAATAACCATTCCATCCATCATTGTCAGAGCATTATAATAATGAAGAACGGCTCGTATGAATAAAAATGCGTACAAACAGCCAGGACGAGTTCTAACCATCCCATATTTGGAGAAAAAAAAAGAGCTCAACTATAAACTTGAAAAGCGTCATCTCATAAACCCGCAGTTGAGTGCACACACACATATATAGCTACATACACATACGTTGAAACGTACGCAGACGGACAGATGTACTGTACATGTACATGCATGCCATGCCATCCATCTGCTACCTACCTATTCACCCCCGTTTCAGGCCATCGTTTCAGCTGAGAATCCATCAATTGACGTCCACCATCTTCGGTTTCCCCCCCTGAGAAATCTCAACTGGTAGGAACGAAGGATACGATGCAAAAGCATGGAAGGAAACGGAAACAGGGAAAAGGAAAAAAGGAACGATTCGTAGAAACGAGAAAACCGCACGTCGTCAAGGGGTAAAAGATAAGTATAAAACAACTTTCCTCCGCCCGACATTGGATACCTAGGTATATAATAACTATCTTCAATAAAATAACTACGCAGTAAAGGAAGAAGTTGATAAAATCCCTTGCAATAAGCCCCGCGACTGAAAAATCCCTGGCGGCAAAACAATGCTGTATCATAAATAGTCAAACAATAATAACACCGTTGTATGTAGGTATTTGTATATATCCGCCACCCCCCAATATTCCATATTCCCCATAGTTTAAACCACAAGAAAAGACAAAAAAAAAAAGTAAGAAGAGCATGCAGGGGAATCGAAAAACACTACTAAAAGACAAAAAATGAGTGGTAGTTCAACACATAAGAGTGGTTAA
>PDNB01000328.1:0-18227 GCA_002573585.1 Helicocarpus griseus UAMH5409
GATTGACGCCATATTTTTCAGCTGTTTTTTTGAAATTGGGAACCAATTGGGAGTTCAAATCATCAATCGCCAATTGTATAGCTTCTTCGTGGCTCATGTTGTTGCAGTTTGAAGTTGAAGCGTTGCGGAGAAAAAAGGGTGGTCGTTGGCTGGGAGTGGTCGTTGGGTGGGTGATTACGTTAACCCCCTAACCTAACCCTCTAACCTAACCCCTAACCTGGGTGTTGAGGGTTAACTGCTTTGTTGAAGAGTACTGTGTAACCTACTCAGTATGATTACTCAAATATTCAAGCTATGCTGAGCTCAGAAGTTGATCATGGGTCTGATTTTGATCACTGCCGAAGGTTTTTCTGGCTGAGAATTCGTCCAACGCTCAGAAAATCCGACCAACACACAACTGTAACCCGCGCAAGAACCTCAGATGTTTTGTTTGATATGGACCGGAGGTCCGGAGCAAGCAGGACGCCGAGCTGAGAATTCACCACGCATCTTTATTCAGTGGACCCGGGGATATAGATAATAAAGACATATGTGCATTTCAAAAATGTAATCAAGTAAATAATAAATAAAATATGCAACGGACTTGCTCTTATTTAACGGAAAGCCACCATACTCATCAGTTCTAAGATTGTTATAGGTTCAAAAAAATATATACCCAGCCCTTCAACAACAGATTCAGATTATCCATTATATTTGTGTATATGTATATCGTTAACTTCACGGATCCAACCCAACAAAAAACTTTTCGTCATGTTGAAATGTACCCGTCTCTTCAGTAACCAAAAGATAGCCACCAAAAATGAACATCGTGTATATCAATCATCATTACCCAGTTCCAAAGTCTCCCATCCAATTCAATTCGTTACGATGAGTGTGCAGAGACCGATGTACAGCCTCCTTATGCTCATTTTCACGTCTCGCAGCCTCACTTTCTTCTTGATAAGTCTCAGCCTCATAATTCCAATCATGTCCAGGCTTCTCCGAGAAGCGCAGACGACCAATCCGGTCCCCAGTCCATATCAGAAGCTCATCGTCCAATACATCAGAGTATCCCGTGGGTAGGATTTTGCGAACTATGTCTGAGCTACCGATGCTAAAATCAGCACCCCAGTACTCCAAATTGGGCATCAAGCCTTCATCATTGATGGACGAGGTCTTGAATGGAGGTGGTCGATGTCTGCGATAGCTGGTATCCTGGCTTAAATTCCACCGCCGGACTTCGGTTCGACCATCTCGTTCCACCCATTTAATGTATCCATTGGCATCAGTAAAGACAATTCGGGTGCCGTGGTTTGCTACGGACAGGAGCTTCGAGCCTGAGGCACTCTGCCGATTCTGTGAGATGCTGTTCTTCACAAGCAATGAGCGCTCCTGGTTTCTGTAGTCGCCGGATGTGGCGGGCGTGGAGGTCGAAAACATCTCGAGGGATCCACGGCCCTTGTATTCGCCACAGGCAATGATGGTGTGGTTATTTTGTAATTCGGGGCGGTCTGAAGAGTACGGTCGTGGACATGTTGGGAGGGCTGCTAGACCGCATATCCTTGCGCCTGAGTGCGCAGTACTCAGCAGACGAGAAATGTTGCGACGGTCATAGAGTAGAAGCGCCGAAAAGCGTCCGGCTAGGGCGATGGAGTTTATGTTTGGTAAGGGCGGGTGTAAGATGGAGAGTGGAATTGGTTGGAACAGAGATACGTATGTATCATGACTATCCAAAGGCATGGGGCTGCATATCCTAGACTCTGTCACCTGAGAGCGGGATCTGGAGTCGTAGAGGTGAAGGCTCCGTGTAGTGCCCACTGTCAGTGGCGCCGCATACTCGGCTTCCTGAGACAGTGCGAACACTGACCAAGGGAATTTCTTCTGGTGTATCACCTTCAAGGTAGACAGGTCGACTTCCTTTAAAATGGTCCCTACCGCGATGTAAGCGGTCTGGCGGAACGAATCGACGCTAACACATTCGCCGACCCCGATAAAGTCAACATTCGATGAAGATTTGTCTCCTCTTCGCTCCGTATCAGTTGTAAGGGCACCAGGCTCGCTAAGACCAACTATCTTGCCCCTTGTACCTCGTCTACTCATGGTCGATCGATTAAGGTTCCAGAGACATACGGTCCCATCATCCAGAGGGCCAACGATCTTATCAGAAGCCCCATAACTGTAATCCTTCATAAGCCCCATACCCTTAACTTCGCGGCGAATAATCCCTTCGTCTTCATCTTGGGCCCCAGCAGCATACGGCTCTTGCAGCCATTGGACAGAGATCTTGGCATTCCGAGCTATGTACTCAGAATACCAGTCGACCTTCTCACCCTCGTACGAAGGATCCCAGTTACTCGCAGAGCTCGATTGCAGGCCAGGTCGCCTGTCTTGAGCCGGGCCTGAACCCCCTGGGAAGGACTCTGGGTGATCAGTTGTAATGCCAGTATTCGCGTGACCCGCCAATAGCAACTCCACAACACTCCCTGTGGCATTGCTGATGTTGTTACTAGTATTGTTGTTGTCGTTGTCATTTCGACTAGGCGTAGTAGAAGCAGGAGCTTCAGGCCTCAGGTTGTTAAGCAAGCCATTATTATTGCGATCTCGTAAGCCGCCGCAGGCCTTCTCATAGCAGTGCTGGCGCCATATCGAATTGTCGCGGCATATGTCAAAAAACCGCCTTGAGACAAGCTGCAGGGCAGATAGTTCCTGCGGATCGATATCTAGCAATAATTTGGAAGGTCAGCTCCAACAACGTCCAATGTTACCAGTACCAGTAATTCAGATCATGGGGACACCTACATTCAACTATTCGGGAGACAAGCTCTACTGGTAGCTTCTCCATGGATTAACATGTGGAATGCAGAAGCAAGGAGCAGATACAGCGGATGAAGATGCATTGCGGGTAGACTCCAGCTGCGGGCGCGAGATTCCCCTCATTGCAGCTTTTAGCTTTGGCTGCGAAGTTGGAAACCTGGGAAAGGCCAGGCGGGTCACGTGGCGCTCTTTCCCCCCCGGCGCAGATATCAGACGACTACAGCTACAACTAAGACGATGTATGGGGTATGGGATATTCCATTGTTAGTTATTATCATTATCATTAGATCGTCGTGTTCCCGTCCCTTTCCGTTTCCGCTCATCCAATCATTAAACACAAAACCCATGTACCAGAATAGTACATAGTATGTTCTAGGTATCTGGTTTAAACACGGCATCCTTACACAACACCGTCACCTTCTTGAAAAACCTCCTCCACTCCAGTGGATCTCCCTTTACCTTGACAAACTCGACCTCCGCATGCCCGTCCGTAATGCTTTCAATGATGATATTGCCATGGAGCGGACACTTCCTGTCATCCTGCGTGCGTATCCGGATGAGTATTGATTCAGCAAACTCGGACGATGTCGGGGATGCCGGCACATGTAAGAGCTGGAGCGCTTCACAGACACGTGGGACTAGCAATCCCAGTGGCCATGAGGAGGCAAAGCGTGTTAGGCGAGATGCCGGCACGATATCTTGGAAGTTCTGTGCATTCTGCGTTCGACTGAGGGGAACGGATGGGGTGCTGGAGAATTGAGACATTGACGGGTCCTCGGATAGACGTTCGTTTAATAGCATAACTTGGTCTGTGTCCATGGACTTGGGCTGAGAAAAAGCGAAGTGCGATGTAAGCCGGGGAGGTCCATCCCAGTCCAGAGTATCCTCGACTGGGTTCTCCGGTTGGGTAGATGAGAATTTGGGTCTAATATCTGACCTGGACCCGTCTATGTCCATGGTCTCGGTCTCTGTTGCAGACACAGCCTGGGACGATCGTGGTAGCGGAATTTTAGTGAAGTCAATATGCAGTGATTCGAACATGGTTGTAGCCAGGTTGATAGGGTTGGATAGCTTGTTATCCGCAGACATGTATGGATTACTCCGCGTAAACCAAGGGTGCCTACGGACATCCTCCATGGAGAACCTCTTCGCGCTATCGATCTTCATCATTCCTCGAAGTAGCGACAATGCAGTGGGAGGTAGACGTTCCCAAAGCTCGTCTGAGGGTTTTGAGTTTGTTTTCACGTACTCGACGAATTCGTAGCTTTCATCCGTTGGACTATCCCATGGGGTGTTCCCAACAAGAAGGACGAAGAGGACCACTCCACAGGACCAAATATCCACGAGATCTGCTCTGTAACCGTCGCCTTTGGACTTACCTCTGCTACTGCACCTGACGACCTCCGGGGCAATGTAAGGAGGACTACCACATAGGGTTGTGCTCAGCTTCTTCTCTCCACGGTACTCATACAGCGTGGCTAATCCAAAATCGGCAATCTTCAAGTTGCCGTCGCGAGACAAGAGAATGTTTTCCGGTTTGATATCCCGATGTGCGACGCCTTTGGAATGCATATACCCAACCGCATTGACTAGTTGTGCAAAATAGACGTGTGCGATATCCTCCCCCACTCCCTCGTCGGCCTCGATCTTGTCAAACAAATCGCCGCCCTCGGCCAATTCCATTGCTATCCACCGCCAACATTCATCTTCGCCCGTTTCGTAGAAATATATGATGTTATTGTGCCGTCCAACGTGTTTATGCAAGGCCACCTCCATCTGCAGTTGTTTACTAGTGATGCGCCCATGGCGAGCTGCGTAATCCTTGTGGATAAATTTGACAGCGAATACTGGCGTGTCGCTTTGGAGCGGACAAGCCCTTTTGATACTGCATGAGTGTAATCAGTAAGACTTCTTTAAACCATGAAGCAAACAAAGCGGGGAATAAGATATGTCAATTTACCATGCGTATGCTCCCTGCCCAATTGTTTTTGACACTATGCGGAACGGCAGGTCATTGGGAAGCGGGGCCAGTTGCGAATGCTTCATGGAGACAACTGGACACTAGCTTCCGCGGAAGCCACTGAAAACCACTAGGCGATCAGATAAACCACTCATCAAGAGGATGGAGACAGAAAATGATGATGATAGATATGGGTGATTTACGGCGCAGCACAAGCCTTTATGCTTCCGAGCTAGTATATTTAATGGGTACGGCACAGCGAATCGACTATTCGGAGACTTGTCAAACGCAAACAAACAGACGCAAGGGGGGGCGCAGTAGGCTGGCAGGCTGACAGCAGCAGATGCGGAGTTCTCGAGGCCAGACACGAATGCGACGCGTAAAGAGCGGTGTTTCAGCAGCAGCGTGTTCTGCGACGCGCGGGTGGACGAGATTTAATTGATTTATTCTGCCGGTGGACGGTCACGGGCCCCATCACCTCCGCCTTGGTTGCCCCGGTAAACAAAACATCGAACCCTCAGCTACGATCGATTATTCTGCTTTGAACAACGAATACTTTTTCCACCCCAGTCCTGTCTCCTGTGTCTTCGCCAAGACTCCTATTTCTTGCTCTCTGTTTATGTACTGTTTGTGATTTTCTGAGTGATCCCGATCTCCAGTTGAGCGGCTTATAAAACCCCCCGATTGCCTCCCCGTTCCTTGAATTCAGCTGGCAGTTACTACTATATAGAAACCTCCCTCCTTTTCTCCCTGTGTTTCTCACCACTGTCGTTTTTGCACGAATTATAGGAGCTTTTTCCGTACGGAGCCATGGATTATAATATGGAAGACACGCAAAACTCCGGCCCAGATGCTGCCGCAACACTGGAGACTTCCAAGCTGGGAGGAGGCCCCGCAAGGAGTGACACTCAAAATGTTACCAAACGGTGCGTTTTATATACAATAAGAGCCAACGGTGTGCTCTGTAAGCGCTGGGGGTAATCCAGTCTGGCACGGGGGCGAAGCATCTTGTTGCTTGTACTCTTTTCTTTGGCGCCGACCCGACTGCTGGGAACTGGGAACCCAGTCCTTACCATTCATTTTCTGAAAAGTCAGCTAACACAATCTATTCCTAAACTATATAGACTACAGAGCGAGCTTATGCAGTTGATGATGTCTCCTTCTCCGGGTATATCTGCCTTCCCAGACGCCGACGGCAACCTCCTATCGTGGACTGCCACGATCAGCGGACCAACCGAAACACCCTATGAGGGTCTCACGTTCAAGCTCTCCTTTGCTTTCCCTTCCAACTACCCCTATGCTCCTCCAACCGTTCTTTTTAAGACTCCCATCTACCACCCAAATGTCGACTTTTCGGGGCGGATCTGTCTCGATATTCTGAAGGATAAGTGGAGCGCGGTCTACAACGTCCAGAGTGTTTTGTTGAGTTTGCAAAGCTTGCTCGGGGAGCCAAACAAGTTAGTCTAAACCATCATGGGTTTCCACCTTGTAACGTCCATATGGATGCATCTTAACTAACCCCAAACCTTTCTGCTATACAGCGCAAGCCCTCTTAACGGCCAGGCTGCTGAGCTATGGGATAACAACCCGGAGGAATACAAGCGCCATGTTCTCGCGCGGCACCGGGACATCGAAGCCGGCGAATAGATGAGGTTACGGCAAATGACTGCTTATCTTGGCCGCGGCTACAACAAAAAAACTAAAAACATGATGCATAGTTTCTTTGAGGTTGGTTTTTGCATGAACCACGGGTAATGACTTAGCTATCCCTGCGGTTTCTTTCTTACCTCTTTTGAAACACGGAGTTGGAAAGTATTGTCTTTTTTGTTGTTTAACGGTTGGGTTATTATGGCTTGGATGGAGTACGACTTGTTCTTGGAGGAGCCTGTATGGTATTTCGTTTTCCCTTATACGTCCCCTCTTCTTTCCTCCTTCTTTGGAATCTTCAATCTCGATCCTTTCACATGATACCTAAGCATTTTTACTTCTTCCTTTCGGGGGAGAGCTTTTGGACGCTCTATAATATTCCTTTCATTCTAGCATCATTATGAACTGGAGCATGGGTTGCCGCGGCCTGCAAATGAACCCAGGAATCCATGTACATGGCTAAATTATTCTTCACTCGGGATCCCTTCTCCGGAATATTTCTATCTCGTTCTTTTTCTGCCCGTTTCCGTGATTCCAGGCCGCTTGCGGCTTTTACGGGTTGCCGACGGTTGTCTTCCACACGAGGTAATGCTAAACCCATACACCTGATTGTAACGAATTGTATTTCTTTGGGAAATCTCTCTACTATGATTTCTACCGTAGCGCATTGAGTTAGGATATCTCACTTCGAGAGACTGAGTAGACAATACGGTAATCGCTGACCATTATTAAAGTGGCATGGCCAGTTAGCGACTTCTATACCGGATATTCGAAAGACAAGCTCAGATTCAACAAAGAGCTCGGGATTGGGAGAACGCTGCCACTCTAGAGCGCGATAACCTACGAGGGGGTTAAGGCTGCTGGTTGTCAGATCTCCCCGCAGATACTCTGATTCATTAATCAATATTCTCGGTCTAAATACGGAGTACATTTAACTGGAGCTTTATTTAATCTTCGCTGTTCCCAGTTGATATTATGGCAGGGCTTCGACGGGCCAAGGGAGATCGCGGAGAAAAAGCTAGCCCTAATTCATTATTTATTATTTTCGAGGGAACTGGCATCAACCACCACCGCCAGCATGTTTGAGAATCACCCCCTCCTATCCCGAATAAATTCTGCTGGGCCTAACCCACTTACTCAGCACGCAATGCCGAACGGCCAGTTCCGAAAGGTATCCATCCTTTACATCTCCCGTATTACCCGCCGGCCCTGGGTGCCGCCAAGCACCATAATGGCGCCCGTCAGATGTTGATTCCTTATTCCGTGCCTGGAACCCGAGCGAATTAGACTTCTCATTTGAATACTTTCCCCGCTACATAAAAGGGCCTCTCTTCGGCTAAATGCTCATCGTCAATGCAGAGACAGCAGAATATATTTACTTTCCGCATCTGTTTTGAAATTTCTCCGCGTTCTAGTTTCATTCTTGAGCAGGGATTCCCCAGGGAGAAACATTCTTCAAACAGAGAACTGGGGCTGGCAATTTAATAAACCGAAGTTATCTCTGCTGACCCCTGAAGTCCCGTCTCCATGGACGAACGGATGAGGTCTCTCCATGTTCTGTCTCCTTTTTCTCTACGTCTCTTGGATCTAGTCTCATCCTCCTCGGTCAATTGATATATTACATTGCATTGCAAAGTTCTGTTTAATGAATACCGAATGGCTATTGAGAATTTAGCCTGAGGATGATCAGAGCTTGTTTCGGTGGAGACGAGTTTCACTTTGCTTCCCTAGGCGCATATCAACATGGGTACTATATGGTGGAAGTAAACCCCACCCCCCCCCCATCTAGGTCCCTAGGTAGATACTGGTATATTATGAGAGCAACACCCTCTACGGAAGGTGTTTTCCCCTTTTGTTTCTTTCTCTTCGCCCTTTTCTCTCCGTCTTCAAGCAGGTAAGATAGGCTCCCCTATACAAACCACCCTCCCCAACTGGGCCCCCTCATATACACCCAAACCCACATCTATCCAACCACCACAATCAGCATGCTCCCCTCCCTCCGCCGTCTGGGCGCGGCCGTCCTCCTCCTCGCCTCTACAACAACCGCCCAACTCCAACAAGTCACCAACTTCGGCGAGAACCCCACAAACGTCCAAATGTACGTCTACCGGCCCGCCCAAGTCTCCCCGAACCCCGCCATCATCGTCGCCATGCACTACTGCACCGGCACCGCCCAGGCCTACTACCAAGGCACCCAGTACGCCCGCCTAGCGGACAGCAAGGGCTTCATTGTCATCTACCCGGACGCGCCGGACAGCGGTGGCTGCTGGGACGTGCACTCTGACCAGACCCTGACGCATGATGCGGGCGGGGACTCGCTGGGCATCGCGTCTATGGTCCGGTATGCGCTGCAGGAGTATGGGGCGGATCCCGAGAAGGTGTTTATGGCGGGATCGTCGTCGGGGGCGATGATGACCAATGTGCTTGCGGGGGCGTACCCGGATCTGTTCAAGGCCGGATCGTCGTTTTCGGGGGTGCCGTATGGATGCTTCCAGGGACCTGGCATGTGGAATAGCGCATGTGCGCAGGGCCAGTTGACCAAGTCGGCGCAGGAGTGGGGGGATATGGTGAGGGCTGGGTATCCTGGTAAGAAATGAGCCTCCCTCTCCTGTAGCATGGATATCGCATTTCGAGGATTTTTTATGCTAGTATACTTTGATGCTCGTTTTCTTTCTGGTTTGCTTTAATATTGTTATATTTTCTTTTCTTTATACGTTAACACGTTATTTATTCACAGGCTACGACGGCCCCCGTCCCCGTCTGCAAATGTGGCACGGCAGCGCCGACACGACGCTGAGCTACAACAACTTCGCCGAAGCGAACAAGCAGTGGTCCAACGTGTTTGGCATCGAGCAGACCGGCGAGGAGGCAAATACGCCCAGGCCCGGCTACACAAAGCTCATCTTCGGCGACGGCACGCAGTATGAGGCCTATAGCGCGCAGGGCGTTGGCCATAACCTTCCTGATTTTTCGGTTGAAGCGGTGGAGTGGTTTGGCCTTTGAGGATGTGAGGGATCCATTTGGAGCCTAAGGTGTATATATATGTAGTATGTAGTTTGTATATATGAATGAAAGTTATGAGATATACTGATACGTTTTCGTGGCCGCTGATTTCCTGGTTGGTTCTGATTGCACTGGTTTCTGGGTGGTTGAAGAGAACGCCTCTCCCCATTATGCAGCTCCTCGGGGTCTTTTTCTCGTGCACATATTTGGCTTTTGCAAGAGCCTTAATTCAACGAGGCATTCCAAATCCTCCGGTGTATGTCTTAAGAGAGAATAATCTTGCCAGATGTCCGGTTAAAAGTCCATGTGAAACTCCTTTTTTCCTGGAAGACGGATAAGGGAAGAACCTTCATTTAAGCTTCCGATCACTCCCGCCGGCGGAACCGGGAAGCTATTTAAAGCTTAAATCAAGGCGGCGGATGATCCACTTCAACCCCGGAGTAATCGGGAGGACCCGGTTATATGGAGTTTCTGGAACTTTTGGAAGATAAAGGCTATGACCATGTTCTTTGGCATTTCTTTTGGGATGGCTTCTGTTCATATTTTCCTTTGCGCGCGCTATATGAAATATCTAGCGGCGGTTTCAATATAGAAATATATGCCAGAGAAGATTTGAAGGTCGCAGCGCAGGGATTTGTTTGAAACGTTTACTGTCCAAAGCATACAGAAATATAGATTTGGGGAACAGCGTTTAGAGAATAATTTGATATAGTAGAGCTAGTTGAAGTGGGAAGGGAGAAAAGGGGGGTGAAAAGGGGGGTGAAAGACCTAGGAAATCAATACAGATCAAGATAATAGAGATTCTTCTTTCTTTTTGGCCAGCCTTCATGCCGACTCATAATTATAGGCAAAGCCGCAGGCCTGTTCGTTTTCAGAAATGAAATGAAATAAAAGTTGACACATAACGCCTTTTAAGAAGAATTGCCCGCGCCAACCAATTGTTCTTGGTCGGTGACCAAAAGACCAGCAATACTCGCGCTGCTGAAAGTGCTTAGCGCGCCAGTCAACATGGCACTGATGGCAACACGGGTTACGTCCGCGCTTCGCGCTGGCGCGAGCTGGGAAAGGACACCAATTTGGTTACCCAGAGATCCGACGTTGGCGAATCCGCAGAGAGCATAGGTGGCGATGAGGCGGGAGCGAGGAGAGATGTCGGCGTAGTACTTATCGTTTTGTAGTGCGTCGTAGGC
Organism: Helicocarpus griseus UAMH5409; assembly: GCA_002573585.1. Taxonomy (NCBI): domain Eukaryota; kingdom Fungi; phylum Ascomycota; class Eurotiomycetes; order Onygenales; family Ajellomycetaceae; genus Helicocarpus; species Helicocarpus griseus. The sequence goes on from PDNB01000328.1 coordinate 10,594, forward strand.
GACGAATTCATTCTGTGAGAATTTGGAGTTAGTGGAGCATAAGGGGGGTACTTGTGTTTGAATGGGTGAGCGAATTCTTGACTTACGGTAATGAGTTTCAGGCCAATTAACTTGGCGACTTTGTAAATATCATCACCAGTGCGAGGTACACCAAGCAAGAAAGAGATTGGGAAACAGATATAGCCCACGATCATCTCGAGAGTAAGAGGGGGCTCGTTGATGTTAAGGTACCGACCCCACCATGTCAAGAGACCATTGACCAGACCGACAAGGGAGATGATACACAGCAGGGTTGCCATTATCATAGCACCAATCTTCAGACCGAGCCAAGCACCGTTGGCAAACGCGTGAAGAGCATTCGAGGCGCGATGTTCCTCATCATCAGGAATGACCACACGACCAGCTGTCAATGTCTCCTCGGTCTCGGGATATCTCATTTTGGAAACAGCCAAGGATGCGGGAATACTCATCACGCAAGATGATATCAGCGCTTGAGGGTTCACACCAATACCAACGTAGGCAATAAGAACGCTTCCAGCAATCGTCGCAAATCCTGAGCACATGACTTGATGAATTTCGGCCATCGTAAGGTGGTTGATGAATGGGCGAATCAACATGGCAGATTCTCCCTGGCCGATGAAGGGAGAGGCAGCAGCCACAACGGCCTCGGCTCCAGACACTCGCATAGACCAGAAAAAGAAAACAGCAAATTTGCCGATAAACCACTGAATGAAATGGATGTAGTAGAGTAGCTGCACCAGGGAGACGAAGAAAATGATGGCGGGAACAACGGTGACCAGGAACCATGTAACCTTTGCTGGGACGTCATCTTCGGTAAGGAATGCTGTTCCTTCACCAGCAAAGCCAAGCAGCGCTCTCGCCAAAGTCGAGATAAAGTTGAAGATATCGTATCCGGCCTTGGTGCGGAGGACGAAAAGGGCTACCAGGAATTGCACCAACATCCCCACCATGACAGTCTGCCACACGATCTTTTTGCGATCTCTCGAAGTAACCCACAGTGAGAACAACAGAACCACCAGGCCGAAAAGACTAACGGCACGGTTCTCACGATTGTTATCTTTCGACTCCTCGGAAGCAAAAGACCCAATAAGGATGACGCCAACCACGAGTACAGCACCTAGCAGAGTCCTGAATTTCTCTGGAATAAAGGAGACAAACGGAGTTGCTGTGTGGTGCCAAACCCAGCGCATCGGTCTGGAAATGACGGAGATTGGGATATAAAAGAACAGCAGTCGTAGCGATATCGCCAGGTAGACTAGGAAGGGAACGATCCATCCCAGGTCCTTGCGCCGAAGAAGCAAGCCAGCAATCCACCAGCTGATTTAGAGAGGTCATTTTGTCAGATTTATCGCCCCAAGTTTATGATGTAAACGGCTGAAGCGCTCTTATTGCACATAATAGAACGTAACAAGGGATCTGAAGGGCAACGAAGGCATAGGGGCCGGATTCCTGAATCGAAATCTTAGGCGCAATAGGAAAAAGAGCCGTGCTTACCCAGTAAACAACAGCCATATCACGATGTGGATCGCAATGATAAACTGAGCTCTATACCGTGTCCAAATGCGGCTGATTATGTTACTCTTCTCTTCACCGTCCTGGCCCGCTTCAACATCACCAGCTGGCTTGTTGGTGTCTGAGTGACTCCCGCTGCCACGGTCTAGGGGGGTCGTATCGGGCATCTTTGAGTCGGCGTCCTTGGTGTATGCAACTTCATCCTCGCGGCCCTTTTCTGCGTACGCGGAATGTTGGTGATGCTCATGGTGATGTTGGTGAGCAGGGTCCAGAGCAGGGTCTGGAGCCCGGGATCCCGAGATGTCTTGGGTATTCGAAGCCATTGGAAATAGCTCCCTTTGAAGCTCGTCCAGTTGCTCTCTCCCTTAACTAGAACGATTTATGTCGCGTATGCCTGAAGAAGAGAGCCAAGGTCGTATCGTGCACTGACTGACACGCGCCTACTCTCACTTCTTCTGCTGTTGAACGGGAGGCAGCTCGCTACACAGCAAAACCTTGGTCGATTGTCCTGTCTATGCCCATGCGCCAATAGGTTTTGTCGCAGACAAAACTTAGAATAAACGCAGGAAGAAGCAGAGTTCCCCGCTGATGGTATTTAAACTCAACCGTGGGGACAAGTTTAACTCAGGCACGTCCACAACCAGGCGACGACGACCACGACCACAGGAATGCTACCGGGTGATAAGGAAGAGGAAAGAAAAGTCAACATTAAACCTCAAACAACCAGCAAAAGGGTAGCTGCGGGAAACCTCATATTATTAAAGCTTTTGCTGCCAGTTTATTAGGCGACTCCCGACAGCCGGACCGGCCTAATCTGTCGCACCTAGCGGGAGTCGATACCACCCTCCGTCCATCGGGTCATGGCTGTTTATGCGTGCTGGCGCGTGGGAAACATGCTTTGGGCCCTTGGACCCCTCGGAAGCTTGAACGATAATGAACATGGGGGAGGCAGATAAACCCCAGCCAGTCGCCAGTCGAACTGCTGTTTATCAGTGGATCAGCGCTTCTCGCCCACGAATCGCCGGCAGGATGATTGTCGGGCGCTGGGGAAAATGTAACTTCAACTTTCAACATTTCTTCGGACGATTCCTACCAATCATAGTAGTCATATGGGGTTTCTGTTAGCGGCATCTGTGAGGAGATGGAGAAGCACGATGGATTCTGAAGTTGACCCCAACAGAGCCCTTGAGTCGGGAGTGCAAAAAAGCTTCGTCCAGAATGTCCTCAGGCGGCATGATTACACACTTCAATTGCTCTTTCAGAACCTTGGATTTCTAGGGGATGGACCCTTTTGCTCAAGTCAAAGTCCAGAGGCACGGGCAGCTCGTATCTCCGGTTCTCAGAATTTAAGGTATTCGATTTCTATCTTATCTACGCCAACCTACGGTGTCGCTCCACTAAATAAAGGGGCAAAGAACTGCGCACAAATCAAAGCCCGACACTAGGACTTCTAGAAAGATTCCACCGTCCACATGAGACTCCTTTCATCGCGAGCCATAGCAAACGATCGGCTTTCTTTTACGGGTAATTTTTTCTAGATAATTTTCAATGCTCGGAGTATGCCCGGTCTGACCCAGAAGATGGGAGCTTCGATCATCCTTAACAACTTGTCCTGCCCACGAACCGACCCCTGCCTCTCGGCATGCTGAGCGTCGCTAAGGTAAGTACGTTACACCCAGCTCGGGACAGTCTTGGTGTGTCGTCGCCACCAGTTAAATGTCTCTTCTTCTGTGGGATTATCTTGCCACAATGTAACATTGTCCTAATCACTCCTTGCTGTGAAACAGGCTGCGCAAAAAACAAAGCTCCAAGTCCCCCGGATTTCGTTCAATCTCCGTCATTATCCATGGCTTTAAGTTCCCTTTCGGGCGTAGCTCAGACAGTGACAGACAAGATCCTCCAGCTCACTCGACGATGGTGAACAAGATCTAGACTCTGTTTCATAGTTCAATCCTTCCGCGCCGCTAAGGTTGACAGCTGTGCCGAATCTTTAGTTGTAACTTGTCGCACGTGAGAAATCCGGGGGGACGCGAAAGGGGTCCATCCCTAGGAGGCCACAAGGACACGCTAATAATAATCCATGGCTTCTCAGCCAGATTTTGAATTGTTATCATTTGGCAAAGGAAACACTACCATTACATATTTGATTATTGAACGATCAGATGCGGATGTGATACAGCGGTGAAGCATGCTACTTTGCTTCCTTTTATCATTGAGAGAATTTGACAGTGAGAGAACGAAATTAGCGCAAACGAAGGATTTACGGGGATCCGAGCCCATATTCGGATTTCAATAAAATCTGAACCTCTACCGCCAAACACTTCTTTGCTACTTAATGAGATATCATGATATATTTCCTTGCACCAACGGCGGATATGATCTGGAATCACAACGCACACGATGTGAATACACATGCCACCCACCACCTATTCCAGACTGTGGTATCGTCATATTTGGCATGACAACAGGGCCACACAGTATGACATAGCAAAACATGCTAGGTTCCGCAGGGCATCTAACGGTTGTGAAGTGGAAATATGCATTTTGAAAAGTCCGCTGTCTATCATATGAAGCTTCACTGGTCGCATGTCAAAAGGAATGGATATTTCCTCTTGTGCTGTTCTCATCAGAACAGCGCATTGTTGCTGATTTTGGTTATGAGGATACCCTGATTTCCGCTTTGAAATATCCAGCCTAACTAGGTATTCCGAGGTTTCTTGGACGGTGTACTGCTATACCCGCACTAAGTTTGCGATACGCGGAGGGTTCGGTATCCCGCTTTGGCATCGCGCACTTGGTAACTCTCCTACCTTGGACGAAATCACGAGTGATGTGATATAGCCCGCGGTTGGCCGCCTGTTACTCTTGTAAGGAAGACTACATTCGTGCTTGATATGCTCAGAGGTTGGTCTGCCGAATAGATTGGCTTCCATCAGTCTTACAGCTCGCGAACCGAAATGCGGAACTGGTACTCACCACAACAAATGTTCCTTAAACAATTCTGAAGGTCCCTCTCAATAGGCTGTTGTATACGCTTCCACATTTAGTGTACATTGTACATTTATTGCCAGGAGGCTACGGTGCGCTTATGAGGCAAAAACCGGCCTGAACGCATCTGTCAATATTCTCATCTTCTGCGTGAGCATCTACTGTTCGTTTCCAAATCGTGAATAACAACCTGCAAAGAGATTGTGCAGCTGAATAGTCGCAGCCACATGCGAAGCCTTTGGCAACCTTCAAGTTATCTGCCATTAGGCCCCATGAACAGCCCTCCTTCATTGTCGCCTTACCATGCCAGGGAGCAAGGCGCTTTTGTTTCCTAGACATGCTTGTACTAATTTTTGGAATTTCCACCTCTGATGACGCCCGAGCTATCACGAAAATATTTCCAAGATATAAGGGTAATTGGTTGGCCTGCACCACGCGAGATAACTGTTTTCGGGGTGCAAGAATCGCAACCTGGGAAACCCTTGGAACTTGCTCAATTCTTTTTAAATCTCAGCTGCGTGTTAGAATACAGATACATGTTTTATCGTGTATATCTTTGTTATGCTTTCTGATGAGGGGTCAATGCTGAAGTTTTAAATTCAATCGTTACAAGAAGGGGAAGACTCCGTTCCCCGCAGCATGGCATTGCATTCGGATATCGATAAAGTGGGATTCTTTAACCATTATCGTGCTTTGGCTATTTGCAAAAGTCTTCTTCGAAGTCCCATCATACCCTAGAACTGGAAACTCATACCCTGGGTTCTCGCACGCCATGGATTCGAAATGAGCGATGTGTTTCCTACAGCGGCAGACTCCCCTCTTAAAACCAGCGATACTAAGGAGAGATTACGCCAAAACAATAAACTCATTGAGAAATGGGACGCCTGCGCCAAACATAAAACTTAAAGAATTTCCGTACGAAGTCGGCTTTCAGCACCGTCAACAAGCAAGGAAACGGTTCGTCAACAATGTCATGTGCATATCTCCCCGAATTCCTCGAGGAAATATAGGGAATTGCGGACGGCGAAGGCTTTGAGCTCGATGGCATCCTTGCAAGCAATGTCCGGAGCGAAATCGGACTCACGGATCACCACGACTGACCTAAGGAAGAGCAGACAACAGCAGAACCGCGGCCTGTCACGGCGAATGTACAGCTTTTGCTCAACTTTCCACAGACGGCTCGAATCTCATCCACGGGCAAAACCGGGATTAGGTCTAGAACCTATGGGACTGCGTGGTTCTTATGGACACCACGACCGACGACAACACGAGAATCCAATTTGCAAATGAAGCGGGGTCTCGTGGGAAAGATTTGAATAAACTTTCTTGGGTTTGGCCTGTGCAGTAATGGTCTACGGACCGGAGCAAAGGCGACTGATAGGTTTCCAACGCATATAAATGCTACGGAACCTCTTGCAGTCCGCGAAACAAATCGATGAGGCTTTCCAGATGCTCAAAGACCATGGTGGTGCATGTCCATGTAATTGGGTTTTTGGGAGACTCATTGGGAAGATTAGCCACTATTGAAGTGACTTGAAGGGGTATTTCAATCATTACTCCCCTTGCATGACCAGCCGCTTCGGAAGATTCTGCTATATAGTGTCTACCAACGACAAGCAAAAGTTTACTGGTGAGGGTTCTTCATTCCTCACGCACGCATACCATATTATCCCACATCCGACGTCGTTTAACAGAGACCAGTCTATGAAGCACGAATTCAAGAGCTGACCTTGAACAATTTTAGAAGCAAAACACCGTTAGCTATTGAATTGGTCTTTAGTCGTCTCAAACACCAACATGCCACCACGGACAGTGTCTGCCAGGAGGCCTGCCTCGTAAGGCAGCCGCTCCCCCAAACCTCCGGGGGGCCGTCGAAGCAAACCGGGGTAAAAGATGAGTGACAGTGGGTGCAAACTCACTCCTTCGAGTCCTGAATCTCGAGTCCCGTCTTATTTATTGTACGGACAACTTGGCAAGAAAGGCCTTGGTCGGATATTTGGTGCAAGCGCAAGGGGTTGGTTGATTGCCCATTTTATCCAGCGTAGATCCGGGGTCTAGAAGTTTTAAAATGATGTCGCTTGGGAGGAAGCCGCGCCGCGCTAACTGAGGTTGAGGAAAATAAGCGAACTTCCCCGGATTCTCGAAATGGATATCCTCGAATCAACGACCGGAGGGTCCAGAGGGATGACTTCAATATAAGGTGTTTGCCGGGGTTGGCCAAAGAGTGTCTTTTTCCTAATAGTAAAAACCATCATATCCAGATCTTCTACACTTTATCTGCATCTTACCCACTTACAACTTCATTCTAAACTCATCAAGCCTGTAGCTAGGCCATCAAGGCTACGGATGCTTTGACGTTTGCTTTCACCGTTCTAAGGCAGAGCTGTTTTTCAAATAACTGCTGAATTTCCTCTTCCATCTCGGGATAAATTATTCGGCAGTAAGTACAAGTGTCAGTTCATCTACTGCATAATTATAATCCCCTGCTAAATAATAATAACCCACTCCTTTTCCTTACCCCTCCTCCGATCTCCCTCGCCCACCCCATACCCATTTTCCGTCTAACTAGCTTATTTTAAACAATAAACTCACAACCAGGCTCTCTGAGAGAAGGTGCTTGACACACGATACTACATGAAGATTCGCATAAATTCAATGTGATACGGTGGATTTGAAGGATTTGCATAATCAATACAGTGCATGGTATCACTCTTTAACTTGCCATCCAACGTTAATTCGTGAAAGCAGATATACGGCGTCTTCCCCAATAAGGGTGCTGCCAAACTGCCCCAGTAAGGCCGCGCAACCCATAATCCCAAGGTCTTAATGTAGCTTATTACCCGCCATTATTATGCTTCCGACGCTTAATTGATTGATCCTTGTCAAGGGCTACGCAAGGTTTCAGTCCTTTCTTTCCCGTGTAGTGTACTTTCAAACACATGAAGCACCATTTGTAACAAAATCTTTTCTTACCAATCTTGGGTCATATCAGCTAAACACGGCTTTCAACTCAACGAGCTAGCAAGTGGGAGCACAAAAAAAAAAAAAAAAAAAAAAAAAAAAAGAAAAAGAAAAAAAAAGGATAGATGAACCGCAAATTTCTTCTCAACGTT
>PDNB01000329.1:0-18104 GCA_002573585.1 Helicocarpus griseus UAMH5409
AAGTTTCCCTTTTAGGCTTCCAGGGGGTTCATAGGGGCTCCAGGGAGTGGGCCTCTTCCTGAGCTTTGTGGGCCGGGGGGGGACCGCGGCGGCGTCCGCGCCGAGCCCAGCTTCAGGCTGCGCTGAGGGGGTAGCCGGAGGGCCTTCTGAGGCTTCTGAGCTCTCAGCCATGGGCAGAGAGGTTTCGGAGGTTAAAACAGTATATTTAAATTAGACTTTTTGTTAGTGAGGCTTCAGTAGCTCTGATGAAAGATTCCTTGGCTTGTGTGATCTCTGACATGTGTTACACGGGAGTAAATGGTCAACATACTACTTACTCTCTTGGTTGCCGGGTTCTCTTGGTGTACCATGGAGAGCCACATATAGAGCCGCGTGAATCAACATTTGCTGTGGGAGGTTTCAACTTTGCCTTCTCCGAAAAGGTTGACATTGCTAGCACTTCATGCAGACAACGGCTAGAACGTTTCCCCGTGACATGAACAGGGCTTGCGGGTCAACGGTCGCTGTTTTTCCAATAAATGGAACTATCGCTGCGATACCTTTTGACCACAGTTACTCTTGTGGAGATGTAAGGTTAGTGAAACTGGAATGAATGACATTTGCAAAAGGGCGTGTCCCCATCAAGATAAACGCAAGATCAATCATCAAACGGCCATTCTTCCTGCCACATTATCTTCTCTTTTTCGTTCTGCGCAAACTCCTGTATGATGAAATCCTTCGCCTGGTCTAAGGCATTTTTTGCTTCATCGTACTGACCGTGTCGCACAATCCCTTGTTCAGGGAAAAGGTCTCCGAGTGACTCACGAATTGATTGCATTGCCCGCATCCCAAGTAAAGAGCCATTGACCTTTTTTTTGAATATCATCCTTTTCTACACCTGAAAAAGCAAATGGATATTGAGTTTTACCAACTCCGGGGAGACTTGCCCAATCATTTTCCAGCTCAACGATACGGCCTAGATAGCTTGCTTCTCCGTCTATCGAAAGGTTTCGCCCAAGACGGAGTAGGTCAGAACTTGCTGTTTCCCGATACTCCAGGGCATTGTACAGACACCGATTGTATTTATGAACAAACGTCCTGTAAAGCGCAGCCAGGGCTTGTTTAGAGTACAGGGCATTTGCTTTCCTCTGAGCGTCACCACTGAGTGCCGTAAAATTTTCTGGAAGTCGAAGGCGTTCCAGTCCGTGGAGCTGGGGCCTGTCGTAATCTAAAAGATAGGGCTGACGTGCTTGGTAGAATAAAGGAGCGACCTCGGTGGATTGCCAGTCTATGATACCCACTATACTTATGGGAGTATCAGGGTTCACAAATATATTTTCGACGTGGAGATCATTGTGCCATAGACATGCAGACACGATGGATCGGTCAAGAGTGCAGACATATCTTATCAGCGAGAGATAACTTTCAATGGCTTTGAGCTTTCTTTCTCTCGTAGGTTGATATGTCCCCGGGCCATATAGAGCGATTGGAGATTTTGGCAGTTTAACCATGTGCTTGACACACGACATCTCGCGATGGCTTATGGCGACCAAGTATTCTTCCAATGTCGGTCCTGCAATCGCTTTAGCCTGGAGCTATATGTCAACACAAAAAGTCACTTACATGGACCCGGGTCGAATTCAATCGTTGCTCTCCCAGAATCAAACCACTCCCTTCCCGCTGAGGGTCCGATGGCATAATTTTTGCCAGGGAAGCCATCTCGCAAAGGAACATGTCTTACTCCGGCCACATCCTCGGCAAAGTAAAGGCTTCCATAGTGATTAAATTGAGCTTCCGTCCATACTTTTTGGTACTTTGCGAACCTCTTGGTTAAAGCAAACCGGTCATCCAGTCGCAAAAACGACCAAACTGAGTCCAATGGCACTCCACACACTTTCTCCATAATGATGTACTCGGCACCCACACTGTTACTCTGTGAGTTCCAGGTGTACACTTTGGGCACGGGAATCTTGCAAACACTTCGCATCTAAACCACAGCGCTAAACGTCATTAGACACTTCGTGTCAAAGCCTTTTGTGTGAAAGGATGTATTGGCGGGGTGACAGACAAATTCCATTGTAGCAACCTCGCTTGCGGTGTGAAGTGAGGAAAACCAGCGTTGGGATTAGGGAGTTTCGCAACGACTTGTACGCCATTATCCATCGTGAGTAGAAAAGCCTTGTTATACATCCCCTCAGTGTACTTCTCAAACTTGACACACGCAGTTGAACCAACGGCTGGCGCCGCTACAAGGGCAAGCTCATCACATTGAAGGGGATTGAACGCTGCGCCGTCTCAAAGGCTTCATCACGGACGAAGCGGCCTCTGGTGTAGCGGAAAAAGTCAGGTTCTGAAACGAATTCTGCGACGCAAATGGTTGTAAGTTTATTTGTGCTTTCCAGTGGCTGGTATGATATAGTCACTCTGTACTGCGGAAGGGGAATTACTTACGCTGAGCCCTTTGTGACATAGTTCGAAACGGGTTGGGGAAGCCCTGCCCGATGGTTGTGGGAAGAAGACGCGAACGAAGAACCATGGTCACAAAGTGCAATTGTCATAAGGCGATTACATCCTTGAGTCCTCAGCAGGACCTGAGATCGTGTCCAAGGCTCATCAGGGACGCGGTTGATGGATGATCAGATTACTCCCGTCCCGCCGCCAAGACAAGTTGCCCAAACCAGCTAGCTCAGCCACATTGACATCTCAGGAACCAGCATGGATCTCAACGACATCTCTCAAATCTATTATTACTACATGTAGGTATGCAGCACTCTTTTCAGACTGGCTCTCCTTTTTCAACGGCCGATGCCGCTTAGCATGTTTGAGACCGGAACTGGTCAATCAATCAGACACTCTTGCTTTAGTCCTTGCTTAGCATGTGCTAAAAAGCCAAATGCGTTCTTTTAAAAACATCAATAGTACTAGTACACGCTTTGCCAATTAGATAACCGATGTTATACACAAAAGCGAGTATGTTTAATATGCTCTAGAACGCCTGTCACAGGATGGGCAGGTTACTTCTTTTTACTGGGGCTAGTCGAGCGATGAGTCGGTTTCCAAACCCTTTTGCTGCATTTCAAGCTGCCATGGCCTCCTCGCTGGCAGCCCGCGCTGGTTAGCTTCCCATGTTACTATTAAGTGGTGATTCTTGAAAATACATATTAACTGGTTGAAAGACTTAAACTGTCAGCATATGTACAACTATACTGGCGGACGCTGGTTATGGAACGAGTCGGAGCAGCTGTCCCGTCGACGGGTGCACTTCGATATGGAAGAGCTTATGCAAGTTGTAAACCGTTTGCTGAGGCCTGCGAAATGCGTTGATATTGAGAAGCTCTCCGAAGGAAATTTCAACAAGACGTTCGTTCTAACCATGGACAACAGAAAGCAAGCTGTTGCAAAATTTCCTAATCCGAATGCTGGGAGGCCACATTACTCTACTGCAAGCGAAGTAGCGACGATGGACTTTGTAAGAACTGCATAGCTACAGGCTGTTGTATGTACTAGTATGCAATGCTAATAATCTTTGACAGGTTCGGAACGTTCTTGGGATTCCTGCTCCTAAGGTTTCTGGCATGGAGTTCCCGATGTGATGACAATCCTGTGCAAGCTGAATACATCATCATGGAAAAGGTCGCGGGAAAGGAACTAAGTCATGTTTGGGGCGATTTTACCGGAAAGCAAAAGTATTCAGTCGTGCAACAAATTGTTCAGTTTGAACAGAAATTCCCCTCCACCCGCTTTTCCGCATACGGAAATTTATACTATGCAGACGATCTGCTACCTGGGGAACTGGCCCGAATTTTACACCTTTATACCAATGCTAGTGGGGTGCAAACAAATACCAAATTTGCTGTTGGGCCAACTAATAGTAGAATTTATTTTGATGACGGCCGGTCCGATGTTGCTGTCGATCGAGGACCTTGTAAGGGCGAGCTTGAGGATTCAAAGAACTTTTGCCTGATGCTTATTATCTTTTCGCAGGGAAATCTGCGTCGGATTACGCCATAGCTTCTGCACCGCCGCGAGATTGCTTGCATTGAGAATTCCGTAAAATTCCCGCGTCAACAAGGCATGCATGGCGGCCCTCGCCAGTACCAGCCATCAGCGGATAAAAAGCTCGTCGTTTGCCCTTAACGGTTATTTACAAATTGCCCCGTATCTACTACCTAAGACCCAGGATCTCCACGCTTTTGTCATATGGCACAATGACCTCCATACCGACAATATCTTCGTCGACTTGAACGATCCCGTCAAGATTGTCGGGATTATCGACTGGCAATCCATGCATCTAAGTCCACTTTTTCTTCAAGCCCGTACCCCGGCCCTTTTGGATTTTGAAGGACCCCTTCCAGACTTCTTTGAAGTTAAGCTCCCGGCAGACTTTGATACTCTCAGTCCCGAGGAGCAGGAAAGGGCCCGCAAGATACGATCCATGCAGTCACTCTATAAGCTTTAGGAGGTAGCCTGCTTCAAGTCAAACCATGACTCCTACCAAGCTGTGCAAACCCGCAAAACATTGGGATCTCAAATCACAGTACTGGTAGGGTCATTGTTCAGCGATGGTGAGTCGTATGTCCATGGCCTCCTCATGTCGGCTCAGGATAACTGGGAAAGACTGGTCCAAGGGACAAGTTACGAGAACTTGCCATGCCCCCTGAGCTACTCTTCTGATTCACGAGAGTTACAACAGGCCGAGCTGGAAAAGTGGACGCAGAGCGTTGAGCTCATGGATGAGTTCTACAGGAGATTGGGGCATATGGTGGCTGGGATGGCTGGGTATGCCATGCTGATTATGATACTATGAAATTGAAATGGCACGATGCGCGAGAGAAGTTTCTGGATAGAGAGTCAAGGAGTCCGGAGGAACGTGAGCAGTGGATGCGGGTGTTTCCTTTCCAGGATGCTTGACCATGGCATTTATAAATTTCAGGAGACTTGCAAGCCAAAGGGTCTGTTCGTGTTCCTCGTTGGGTCTGGGGCTGGTTTGGTATGTTACATATGCCGTATAATCATGTTTTTGGGATAGTAACCAGTTTGCAAATAGGACGGTGTCAGCAGGGTTTCTGTAGTGTAACTACCTAAGGTAGGTAGTCCCTATACTTGAACAGCCACTTACTTAGACTAGTGTAGAGTGTTGATAAGTAGTAGATTCGAACTATGTAGTAAGTGAGGGTGCGTAGTGTATTTTTGCAGATGAACATTTACTCTCTCCCACACGGCGAATGATATTCTTTTACTCTTTCATTTTCCTAACTTTATCCCAGATATATAATCATGCATGCATGCAGTCTGTGCATTGAGTAAGGGAGCTTGCCAAATCACAATCTCATTTGAGCGGACACAACATGTTACCTTCACGAACTGCCATTGTGTTGGCTGATGTGCTACATTCAAGAAGCGGTATTTCGGATATTCATTGATGCTGCTAGTTGCAAAGAGGGAGAATACTACCGAGTACTATCTACAACATATCTGCCTCTTCTCGGCAGAGTTGCTTCTTTTGAGGTGAATGTTTGCTTTTTCTTTGCTATTCCGCAGGGCTGAAATGATCATACATATACAGTATATGTACCGTAATCGAGGGGTAACGGTCCGCACGGAAGTCCCTTGTTATAATTTACGACATCGTTACGGAACAGAGGCCTTTTGTAATACTGTCCTAACTTTTATATCCGCATAGGGAGATATCCCTATCATTTATGCGGGAGATGCGGGAAGTGTTTGACGAAAGAATTCTACCTTGACATTCATCTTCCATGGCCGTATCGAGGAATTGAAAGTGGATATGATGTGTGATACCCCTCTCCTCAATAATGATCGTTGTGTTGTCAACAGCATTCCCTTGACTTTATATAGTGCATTTAGCCTTTCCTCACCTAGGATGTTCGGCGGCAAAAATGCGAATTAAGCACAAAAACAAGGGTTGAAGCTGAAAAACAACCATACGGAGCTCGTAAGTTACAGGGAGTTAGGCCAGGCTCAGCTTGATATCAGGCCGCATCGGCTGGCATTAAATCCGCCATAAGTTTTCTATAACATGCCTCTGTTGCCGCGCAATATTGCCTTCTTACCTGTGAGCTATATAGTTCCTTGTTCTCGAAACATACTGTCTGTAGTGTTAATGTAACGTGCTAGTAATCATGATAATGTGGGACGGGTGCGTATCAAGGGCCCAGCCGCATTCCCCCTGGCCTGAAGAGCAGAGAGGTGGTATATAATCTTGTGAGTTTAAAGCGAAAGCTATTTTCTTTGCCATAAAATAAGTCTCTGGCGATGATGTATGTAGATGTCGTTTGCGGCCAGGTAAAACGAGGGCAAATAGACTTCAGCTATTCGAGTCCCCACATTATTTCCGCATATCATCTGTCACTCCTCCGTCTTTAGCTGCTAGCGGGTAACTTAGGGTCGACGTCGGAAGCTTTCTCCCACGCTTCTATCAAGCGGGTTGGACATATGGTGGAGGATAGAAACTGTGATGCTAGATGTCTTTGTTTCTCCGAGAGTCAAATCCTGACGTTATGAAGTGGGAATTCGAACGTTTGAGAGGTTTCCGGTAGCGAAGACGGTGGTATTCCGTGCTTGAGAAAGCCCTCGATTTGGGAAGAAAGCTACTAGTATGAAAGCAGCATAAAATATTGGCGGAATAACGATAGCTGCTAGTATCTTTTGAGGTGCAGCGATTTTTTAGGTGTCCTGAAGGGATATGAGTGATTTTTCATCGACCACGTCACAGTTCTTGCAAACTCACATCTGGCTTCATGCTTGAGTGAAAATAGTAGCCTGTATGCGCGGTCTCGGGTTTCTTTCAGCATACCCTCGGGCAGCATTAAGCATAATCTTGTAGGACAGTTGCGATCGAATGTCGCAACCGCAATATTATTATAGACCGTCCGGTAATTTCAGAGCCTTCTCAAGGTTGTGATATTGAGAACATAACATTGAAGATGTGGCAGTCTTGTAATCGGCAGTGTCAGGGTAATACAGAACGGTATTGTACATGTACATGTACATGTACGATATTACAGCTAAGTTGGAAACTGTTACATACAGTACAGGTTCCAGTTACGCTTCCAACTTGAACCAGAGTTGCTTTGTCTATGTCTACTAATATTGACCTCGACGTGACTGAAAGCACATCGATAATGAGTCCATCACTGGACACTTCGGGACCATGTGTCCCTGTCTTGCGAAACCCCAATCTGTTGAGTGAGATGCGAATGATACGACCGACATTCTTTGGCAAATCTGATCCCGCTCAAGCTGTGGAGTTTCCCACAAAGGGGCGTCCATTCTCAAGGATACCCCCCAAAGACGACTACTCAAGCATCTACATGCAGTGTTGATCAATCTTGAAATTTGTATGCTGGTTTCTTATTTTCTCTCAAATTCCTTTGGCGTAAATGTTTTGTGACTGCCCTTCTACAAGTATCATGCCCTGGGAGTCGCTCTCTCATACGAACCTGGGAAAGCCTAAATCTCTTTTCTTGGGCATTAGAACAATGCGAGCTTTTCATCCCAAAAAGATAGAAGAATGTATTCGATTTTCGGTATAGCAAAGGCTCGGAGCGTGAAAGGATTCAGTCTCTACGACAAAATCAAATCGAACCTGACTGCACAAATGCATTTTGCTATCTCCAACCAGCCCCCTATCCAGCTCCCGACTGTCTCCTCCTACCTCAGCCAAGGGCTGTTTTTTCAATTTCATGAGACAGAAGGTGATCTACGTTGAAGTGTCAAGACTCAGCTGACGTATGATATGGCTATTATTGGTGCTGGCTCTGACCGTGAAAAAAATGGACACTAGCTCGCACGTCTCCTCAAAAAAAAAGTTGAGGAGCCCTTTCGGCGATCTTGATGTCAGCTTAGTGGTTTTGGGAAGCAGGAAAACGGTGGACTCCGTGTTTCCGTTTTGCATATCAGCCTTGGCAAGACACACACACGTCTTATAAAAACCGGCGTGCTTAGCCTCCATATTAGTTATAACTTGTCAGCGAAGTCCGCGCTTCGGATGCGGCTTAATACAGGGATTGGCAACGGTCAAAGGCGTGATTGGTGAAGCAGCATTTGAGCTCAGACAGACTACTAAATTCTGCATAGTTAGCCGGTGGGAGCATCCATATCTGTACTATGCAAGGAACATTGCCATATGATGGCGGGGTAACCGCCAAAAGGGAATATGGTTCTGTAAGAACTTCCTTCGTGGGGAAATCCCGAACTTCAGATGTACCCATCTTCTGTTCTCTGGGCTTCACTCTGTTTATCCTTCCAGCTCTAGAAGAGAGACACCTGTTTACTTCTTTTCCCTCCCTGATTTACAGACCGTGGCGACGAAGCACCTAAATACAGCATTCTGGCAATGGCAGCTACCACCGCAGACGACACTGTTGATGTGCTTATCATAGGTGCTGGCCCAGCGGGCCTCATGTTGGCATGCTGGCTAAGCCGGTTCAATCTCAAAACACGAATCGTCGACAAGCGCGACACAAAAATATTTACTGGACAAGCCGACGGTCTGCAATGTAGAAGCCTTGAGATCCTGGATTCATTTGACATTGGCCACCGGGTCTGGAGAGAGTCCAACCACATGATCGAAATCTGTCTCTGGAATCCCGACGGGACTGGCCGCATCCGTCGCTCTGACCGCATTCCCGACACAATTGTTGGCATTAGCAGATTTACGCAGGTTGTCCTGCACCAGGGCCGCATTGAGCGCTTCTTCCTAGACACCATTAAGGAAGGCAAAAGCAGCCTCAAGGTTGAACGCGGTGTCCTGCCTACTAAGTTTGATTATGACGAGTCCAAGGCTGGCAACTTTAACGACCATCCTATCACGGTCACTCTACGCACTCTGACCGAGGAGGAGGCAACACCTCAGCAGTCTGGAGCCATAGCTGCTGCCAACGGCACGAAAAGCGGCACCAAAGTCCAGGACGGCCTGTTCCGCAGCAATCTCGCTCCCGATGACACAGATGAGCTAATCAAGGCTACTGAGCTCAACGACCGCGCCGGGAAGACCGAGGTCATCAAGGCACGTTTCATGGTAGGCTGCGACGGTGCCCGTTCATGGGTGCGCCAGCAGCTGGGTTTTAGTCTCACAGGTGATTCGACTGACTATATTTGGGGCGTGCTGGACATAATTCCCGTCACCGACTTCCCTGACATCCGCATGCGTTGCGCTATCCATTCCGAGAACCAGGGCAGTGTCATGATCATCCCGCGCGAGAACAAGCTCGTCCGGCTGTATATTCAACTTAAGGAGGTCGCTGTGGGCGAGGGCGGACGTGCTGACCGAACAAAGATCACACCGGATGTCATTCTTAAGTCGGCACAAAATATCATGGCGCCGTATAAGTTGGCTTACTCATACTGTGATTGGTGGACGGCGTACCAAATTGGCCAGCGTGTTGGCGATAAGTTCTCCCTGGATGAGCGTGTTTTCCTTGCTGGCGATGCGGTACACACACATAGTCCCAAGGCGGGACAAGGCATGAACGTTTCAATGCAGGACAGTAAGCTATGCCTTCTTTCCACCACCTTAAAAAAAGGAGATTTATTGTGCTGATGGTATGTACGTCTAGCCTACAACCTTGGCTGGAAGATTGCTCTCGTAGCTAGTGGCGTTTGTGACTCGGCCATCCTCAAGACATATGAGCTGGAGCGCAAGAAGGTTGCGCAGGATCTGATTGACTTTGACCACCGCTTCTCTCGTTTGTTCTCTGGCCGACCCGCCAAGGACGTCATGGACGAGGAGGGTATTAGCATGGAGGAGTTCAAAGATGCTTTTGTGAAGGGCAATATGTTTGCCAGCGCTATAGGTAAGTGAAACAACTATTCCCCTTTCCACCTACGTTAAAAAAACGTCCTTGCTAAATACTTTCTTTCCTTTAGCCGTGGACTACCAAGACAGCCTCATCGTCACGCGCAAAACTTCCTCAGCCTCCCAGCTCATCACCAAAGAAGAGACGGGCCGCACCATCAAGGTCGGCATGCGCATGCCCAGCTTCCGAGTTCTCAATCAATCCGACGCCCGCCCCTGGCAGCTCCAAGAACGTCTTCCCAGTGACGGCCGCTGGCGCATCCTCCTCTTCGCCGGCAACCTCACGGACCCCCTTACGCTATCCCGCTACAATACCTTGGGTGAGAAGCTTGCTGCTCCGCAGTCATTCCTCCGCCGCTTCACCCCCGCCTCTGCCAAGATTGACAGCACAATTGAGATTTTGACAATCCATAGTGCGCCGCGGCGGGAGATTGAATTGTCATCGCTGCCGGAGATATTCCATCCGTACTGCGAGGAAAATGGATGGGATTACTGGAAGGTGTTTGCGGATGACGAATCGTACCATGAGGGCCATGGGCGGTGTTATGAGAATTTGGGATTGGACAGTGGAGTTGGTGCAGCGGTGATTATCCGGCCGGATCAGTATGTTAGTTGGGTTGGGGAGGTGGAAGATTATGGGGGTATGGAGAGGTTCTTTGGTGGGTTTATGGTTGCTAGAGAGTAGTGGTTGAGTGGGTGGGTTTTTGTATATAAAGGCTTAGTTTCGCTTTTACATCTAGAGTTCAGAACTTGAATACTTTCATCAAAGAGAGCATGTTATAAATACTACTCCGTATAAGGTTTTGGTATAGATGTCATGGAGTGGAAAGTATGGATGTTGGACCGAGGCTTGGCGAAGTCATGTGACGCGTAAATTGTTACATAACCATACCGTACAATACGCAATATTTCCGTCCGCAGTGACTGATACGGCTGGCCTGGAAAGCAACGTTACCATACCGTACGTTGCATGTTTCTCCTCGCAGATGTCTCCCACTGACTCCGGCCAGCTGCTGCTTTGCGCCCATTGTCCATCACCGTCTCCATCCTCATCCTCATCCTCATCCATTATCTTTCCTGTATATCACTACCACTACCACCACCACCATTACTGCTGGCTACCCTGTCCCATCTCCATCTCTTATCCCCTCCCCCCTTTTCCCTTTTTATTTCTCCGGGGCATTCGTCTTATCATTACCTTTTATCTACTCACTAATTAAATTAATCTCCCCCCGTTTTCGTGTCCCACCCAGTTCCCCTTCCATTCTTCCCCCCCAGCCACTGTCTCTCTCTCTACAGCAGCTGATATCTACACCCCCTCCTCTCCAATGCGTTGTTCGCATCGCCATCAGCGTCTTGCTAGAGCCTGATCCAACTCCCATCAATCTCCCGCTCTGCTGCAGTCCAGCACGGAGACATGGTGGTCCCACCTTCAACAGGA
Source organism: Helicocarpus griseus UAMH5409 (assembly GCA_002573585.1). Classification (NCBI taxonomy): domain Eukaryota; kingdom Fungi; phylum Ascomycota; class Eurotiomycetes; order Onygenales; family Ajellomycetaceae; genus Helicocarpus; species Helicocarpus griseus. The sequence goes on from PDNB01000329.1 coordinate 11,241, forward strand.
GCAAATACTGCCCAGCAGTCCTCCCAGCCCTCGGCCACCCGCTCCTCCACCCGCGCCTCGACCTCGAACAACTACAACCAGTCTTACAATGCCAATGTCCCCCTGAGCGCTCGAAGGGCTGCGCCCCTCGACCTCTCCACCGTCGAGCGTCGTGGCCAGCCGTCTGCTGCCAGAGAGCCCGTCAAGCGTGTGCGACCCCACGGCCTACAAGAAGCTCCAACTTTTCGTCCTACTCCAGAGGAGTTCAAAGACCCCTTTGAATATATCGCCAAGATTGCCCCAGAGGGATCGAAATATGGTATTTGCAAGGTCGTGCCTCCCGAGGGCTGGAATCCACCGTTTGCTATTGATACAGAGGTACGATTAGGCTGTCCTGCGCATTACCTTCACAACCCCCCACCTGCTTTGTGGTCAACCCATTCTATCATTTTACAAGGAAGCTGATTACATCCCGTTCTTTTCTTTAGCGATTCCACTTTCGCACCCGCAGGCAGGAGTTGAACTCGGTTGAAGGAGGTATGGCCCACACACACACCCTCCTAATTAGTCCTTAACAGTACCAACCTGACACCTAATCAGGCACTCGGGCAAATCTCAACTACCTCGACCAGTTGACGAAATTCCACAAGCAACATGGCATGAACCTGACCCGTTTTCCAAGCGTCGATAAGCGCCCCCTGGATCTTTACAAGCTTAAAAAGGCCGTCGATATCCGTGGCGGCTTCGAACAAGTCTGCAAGCTGAAAAAATGGGCGGAGATTGGTCGAGATCTGGGTTACAGCGGCAAGATAATGTCATCGCTATCTACCTCACTTAAGAACTCATACCAGCGCTGGCTTCACCCATACGAGGAGTACCTTCGCGTGGCCAAACCTGGTGTCCAGCAACAGCTAGAGTTTGAACATGGCGGGCCTTATACACCGTCCCCGAGAACCTCTCCGGTAGCGAAAAAGTCGCAGACAAATAACAATCGTCTATCCGAAGTCAACATTGACTCTCCCGCTGCAAAAGCTTCTACTGCACTTCATGATTCTGTAAGAGAAAGCGAGGACAGAACGGACCAATCTGCTACCCCAGTCGAATTTTCCCAAGAACGACATGTCACGACCTCGGGTTTTACGGCAGTCAATGCGAATCCAAGTGGGTTTGCTGCCATCAATACCTCCCCATCCTTCGTTGCGGTGAACAGTTCAACGCCCACGGTAAAGCGAGAAATGGAGAACGGAACTCACTCATCTAGCTTTGGAAACGACGCTTCTGCTCCCAACGATACCCCTGAGCGACATCAGTCAGAGGCCAATTATACACCAAATGGTAATGGCCATGACGGACGCTCTCTTAAACGCGCGTTCAGTCAGGAAAGCTTGACGGGGAGCTCACAGACCGATAACGGAGATACGGATGGCGCAAACGGGCGTCGCAGCAAACGCTTAAAGAGAGGTACGTGATGGTTTACAGTTGGCAGGTCGATGACGCTATGACCACCTTTCGCCATATGAGGCATTATTTTTCCCATTACTTCTAGTTAACTAACTTCTTTTAGACGGTATACCAACAGTCGCTGGGTCACATATGGGTCTCCTCCGCGCTACATCAACCCAGGGACGGACCAAAAACGGAAGTCGGAAGACTGGAGAAGTAAGTACCTAGCGTGATATATTCTATTTAAGCTCATAACTAACTTGTCTTAATCAGCGATGTGAAACTTGTGGCAAGAGTGACGACTTAACTATTTTATCCTGCAACGGATGCGAGAATGGATATCATATGCATTGCCTTGACCCACCTCTGGATTCCATCCCCGACTACGACTGGCATTGTCCCAAGTGTCTCGTTGGAACTGGCGAATATGGCTTTGAGGAAGGTGGGATATACTCGCTGAAGCAATTCCAAGAAAAGGCCAACAGTTTCAAGGAGAACTACTTTGGCCCAAGGATGCCTTTTGACCCTGTTCTCAATGCTCCGCGGAAAGAATCCGAAGATGACATTGAAAGAGAGTTCTGGCGGCTTGTGGAGAGCCTGACTGAGACTGTCGAGGTCGAATATGGTGCGGATATCCACTCGACAACGCATGGAAGCGGGTTCCCAACAGTCGAACGCAATCCTCTGGATCCATACTCTGTTGACCCTTGGAACTTGAATGTCATGCCCTTGCATTCAGAATCTCTTTTCCGTCATATAAAGTCAGACGTCTCTGGGATGACTGTTCCGTGGGTATATGTTGGCATGTGTTTCTCGACATTCTGCTGGCATAACGAGGATCACTACACATACTCGGCCAACTACCAGCACTTCGGCGCCACCAAGACGTGGTATGGAATTCCCGGAGGCGATGCTGAAGCTTTTGAGGACGCGATGCGGCAAGCAGTTCCGGAACTGTTCGAGACGCAACCCGACCTGTTGTTCCAGCTTGTCACGTTGCTGCCTCCGGACCAATTGAAGAAGGCAGGGGTCAATGTGTATGCTCTTGATCAACGTGCCGGTCAATTCGTCATCACTTTCCCACAAGCGTACCATGCAGGGTTTAACCATGGATTTAATTTCAATGAAGCTGTGAATTTCGCGCCATCGGACTGGGAGCCGCTTGGCCAAGCGGGCGTAGAGCGCTTGCAGGAATTCCGGCGACAGCCTTGTTTTTCGCACGACGAGATGCTCCTTACAGCAGCAGCCAGAGATACATCCATCAAAACTTCGAAATGGCTTGGTCCTGCGCTGCAACGGATGTGCGATCGAGAGTTAGAACAGCGCGCAGCCCTTCTAGCGCGTCATCAGGAGCTTCGCCAGCATAACTGTAATATTAATAGTGGTGATGAGGACCCTGACGGGTGCCAACTGAAATTCGTGGTTGAGGATGCAGATCTGCCTGAAGAGGACTATCAGTGCAGTTACTGCAAAGTATACAGCTACCTAACGCAGTTCAAGTGTCAGAACAAGGGGAAGACTCTTTGCCTTGTGCATGCTGAGAGTTTCGACTGCTGCGGAGAAGACGTCACGCAAAAACTGCTTGGGCCTAACCATACCCTACGCTATCGGATGTCTGATGATGCCATACGATCGTGTGTGCAGAAGGTGGAAGACCGTGCAAGGATCCCAGAAGCCTGGGCTGAAAAGCTGGATAAAATCCTAGCAGACGAACCGAAACCTTCGTTGAAAGCCTTGCATGCTTTACTCAGTGAGGGAGAGAAGATCCCCTATTTCCTTCCCGGTCTGCAGGATCTGGCCTCGTTTGTTCAACGTTGCGACAAATGGCTCGATGAAGCTAATAATTACATTACTCGTAAACAGCAGAATCGACGCAAAAATGAAAAAGCCTGGCGTAAGGGTAATTCAGCCAGGGCTGCCCAGATGGAGGAACGCGATCGTGAACTCCGCAAGGTGGAAAAGATCCATACCCTTCTCGAGGAGGCAGATAACCTTTCTTTTGATTGCCCGCAGATTACCGCGCTGAGGGAGAAGGTTGAGGAGGTTCAAAAGTTCCAAACTGATGCCCAGGCTATCCTTTGCAACCCCCATATCAGCTCGACGCAAGACGTCGAGGAGCTTGTTGACCTTGGCAGGAGCTTTAATATTGACATACCTGAGATAGACAAACTTGAAAAGGCTCTGAGACAGATGAAATGGAATGACGAAGCTCGCCGCAAACGCGATCAATTCCAAACACTTGAGGAGTGCGGCCAGTTCATTGCCCGAGGAGAGCAGCTAGGGTTAGCTGACACGAACGAGCACCTTCTTTACTTCAAGGAGATGAAGCGCCATGGAGAAACATGGGAAGCCAAGGCTAAGGAACTCATCTCGGTAGAAGCGGTGCATTACCAGCAGCTGGAAGCGCTCTCTGCCCAGGCGGCTCGATTCCCAGTTTCTCCTGAGACTCTTGCGTCGGTAGAAGCCATCTTGACGAAGCAACGTGAGGCCCAGAGGCAAATCTCCAGCTTTTACGACGGAAGTAGAAATCCAGATTACCGAAAACGCCCACACTATAAGGATGTGCGCGATCTCATGGAGTCTTTGGCTGAGCTGAACAGCAAACCAAATGGAACGATTGATTTGGAGAAGGAGCAGAAACGTCATGAAGACTGGATGCGGAAGGGTAAAAAGCTATTTGGCAAGGCCAACGCTCCGTTGCACATTCTCAAGATGCACCTGCAGTACGTCGAGAAGAAGAACTCGTATTGCTTTGATCTTGAAGATCGGTGCCGCCCGCCCGTTGAACCAGCATCGCGAGAAGCGAGTCCTGATGGTGATTCGCACAATTGGGCTGGCAGTAGGTCCAAAAAGAAGGATGTGTTTTGTATTTGCCGACAACAGGAAGCTGGGCTGATGATTGAGTGCGAGCTTTGTCATGAGTGGTAAGTCAAGATAAGTTTCCCTAACATTGTATTTGCATGCTGATTTATCCTAGGTATCATGGAAAATGCTTGAAAATCGCTAGGGGTAAAGTCAAGGAATTTGATAGTTATACTTGCCCCATTTGCGATTGGCGCGTGAAAATCCCCCGCGACGCGGCTCGTCCGAAATTGGAGGAGTTACAGGATTGGCAGGCTGAAATTCCTGATCTTCCTTTCCAACCCGAGGAAGAACAGGTATTGGAGTCAATCATCAATCAAGCCTCGATGTTCCGGGATTTCGTGCAACCCCTCGTACATCAACCCTGCATGACTGCTGAAGAGGTTCCGACACAGATCTTCTATCTAAGAAAGATGGAAGGAGCGGAAGTTTTGCTAGCTTTTGAGACAAATTATTTCCGCCAGGAAATTCACAAGTGGGCTCCTGTTGCTCCTGAACCGCCACCAATTCTTGAAGTATCGCTGTCTACTCGCAAGCCACGACCTACCAAACAGCAGAAGATGATGGCTCAACTTGGCGTTGAAAAGCCGGAAGACCTTCCTCTCCATCTACGTACCAAACAGCATACATTCTCCGGCAAGCGAAAATCAACCGACTCTCAATCTTCTGGCCGGCCTCCACCACTACAACCGGCGCCTATGATTCGCTCCAACACGCCATCTGGCAATCCTCGCTCAGCTTCTACGGGCAACGCACCAACTCCAGCCACCACTCTCGCCCCACCAGTCCCCGTCTCTCAGCACCCAGCATCTTTCTTCTCGCATCCGTTTCCAATGTCTTCAAACGACACAAGCCCATCCTACGCTCCTACATCATCAGCATATCTCCCACAGGCCAACAACGTCCATTCTCCGTCCTTCGACCCTACCTCTCCTGCGTCCCACCACCAGGGACTCGATCCATCCCTCTTCAGCCCACCAAGCTTCACCCGCAGCAACCCCCTGCATTCTCAAAGCATGGGCAAAGATGATGACGACATGGACGGTCCAATGGCTTTTGGCAGCAGTCCGCGTGGGAATATGGATGACATCTTTGCGGAAATGACGAATCAGGATACGGAGCAAATGGAGGCGTTGGAGGTTAGCCATGCTAATGAGGCACTGGAAGCACTTCGAAGCGCCAGTAGCAGTGGTGGTCGGGACCGCTCGCCCTCTAGGTCTGGTGATGCGTTTGGCACAGATAATGGAGACGGAGATGGTCCGAGTCGTGATGGCGGTCTAGCTGACGATTTTTGATCTGATTTCGACTATATAAAATCGTCGGAAGGTTACTTACTTGGCGGATGCCACGAGTCACGTTCTACTTACCACATTGTTCGGATTTTCTTACACAACACGACCACGCTCCTCCTTTTTTTTCTTTTTTTTTCTTCTCTTCTCAGCCTCTCAAATGTTCACATGTACTTTTCATTCCCCGTTCTGGGTGACTTCTTTTCATTTCTTCCTCGTCTTTACTTATTGTCTGTCTCTCTTCCTGTCTGTCTGTTCAACTGTAGACAATTATCACATCATTCTTAACATTATACACACATCCAACGGCGCGCCACGGGAAATCATAATTATAACATTGCGAGTGTGGGTTGCAAAACTGGGAAAATATGGGAAATAGGGGGGAAGCCAAGGGGTGGGCGCTTTTTACTTTTGCTTTTGCTTTTTTTCCTTCCTTTGTCATATTATTTCTTATCATTACCGCCGGAAATGCTGCTATTGTTTCTTAATGGGTTCCGTCTTTTTTCAATTGCATTGTTTCTTTGCTACTTTATATATTACTGCTATTATTATCTACTGTATAATTTATCTGCGTGGATCTTGCTCGCCATTTGATGCGGTTAACTATTTTCAAGATACTGCGCGTTGTTTTTCCTTTTGTTGTCGCTGTGTCATTTTATTTTACTTTAATTGAGACCTTCTCAAGGAAATGTTCCCTGCTCGATATTAATGATTGAGACAAGGAATATCGATATGATTCGAGAGAAGACGGAGTTGACATTGCAATCTGCTTGCTAATTTTTATTGAGTTTACTATCTTGCTCTTTGCCCGTCTGTCTGCACGCATGCCACGTTTCGTACCGCCCATTTGATGCCTGGGTTCTCTGTTAAGTAGATTTTATGTATTTAATATTTCTTATCATTTGTGATTCTCAGACGGCTCCTGCTTTCCTATACGCCCTTCTCAGACGATAGTTTTATCCCATTATGATCTTTATATCATTACATCTTACATCTATATTTACACTACTTGCCGTGTTGAGAAGCATTTATTCGAATATAACAACGCTCTTTTATCTTCATTCAGTGGTCTAAATTCTTGCAAACAAAATCAGGTGACTCGGAAAAGTTTACGTAAACCTGAATATTCAGTAACGTAACCCACAAGCGAGCGGGCCACACAAGCAAGCGGGCCACTTTCCCATCACGCAACGCGTTTCTTCATAAAAACATCAAAATCTCAACAATGCAAGGTCATCAAGCTTCCTTCCAAGAAGGAAGGCTTCTTTTGGCCATTCAAGCACTTAATGAA
>PDNB01000033.1:0-158567 GCA_002573585.1 Helicocarpus griseus UAMH5409
TCAACTAGACGTCATATCACCTCCGCGATCCTATTGTTATGCCGTCCTCAATAGGCCTCATATGCAGCCTCAATGTTGAGACCTCGTATATGTAATATTGCGTAGCTGGCAGAGGCGGGGTAGGGGATCGGCGGCGCTGCGTTGTCCCAGCGCAGCTTACTTATCCAACAGTCCCGTGACCGTGACAAATTTTTATTAATTTGAATTTCTGTAAGCATCAGTTTGACTGATTAACACTGATTACAAAAACAAATATAATTTTGTAAACTTTCTCCTTCATACTCAATATTATTGTTATTTTCGTATAACTACGATTCTTCATAAGTCTGCAAAGCTTCGTAAAGTCCACCCTGTGAATTGTCTCGTTAACCCACCCAGGGGAGGCTGTCCTCGCTGGTTATTCAGTTGTCTTTGTCGAATGAGTCCGTCTAGTTTACACCCATGAAAGTTGGGTTCCTCGCGGGAGCGTGTGGATTTTGAGGACGGAACATAGCCTATTGTTATTGTTGATGTGGATGGGATAGTCGACCAGGTGTTTGTGTGTCTTTGGGATGTGCTATACGCTTGGTTAAACCGCAGGAGATCTGTGGGAGGTTGCGAGAACGAAAAGGTCGACACAAGTCGACACAAGGTTCAGCGCAGGACAAACTCCCTTTTTATACACTACAAAATTACTGCGCGGAACGCGTGGTCGGGAGATACGGCCATTCTTTGCGTTGAGATGTGGAGAATTGGTGAGGCGTGCGATGAGCAAAGAGGAATTTGCATAGAGACTTGGGAAGCAAGAAGGGTATCTTTAGGAGAACCGGGGAGGGAAAGGGGTGAGTTTGTTGGAAAGTGAAGTGCATACATCTAGCCAATTTGGACGAGTTGGCAATTGTTTGGAAGGATGGACCAACAGAGCTATTTTATTCTTGCTTTTCGACGGGGACTTTTTTAACTGGAACAATTTCTTCTTTTTTTCTGAAGAGAAAGGAAAACGTTTGATATCATTCGCAGAAAAAATGCAGATTATTAGAAACTCCTTGAAGGAAAAACGAAAAGTCCAGGCAGTCCGTCCAGCTCCGATTTAACCCCATTCCGTTCCATACCGGTTCCGTTGATTAAAAAAAAAAAAAAAGACCGCTTGTTGTTGAGCACTTGAGTCATTGCCACCAAATTCGTAACATTTTGTTGCTTTCTCTGAAAATTGACTTCGTCGTAGGTAAAAACGCTTGCCATTTCCCCGCCTTCTTCCACATACAATATCAGCCACAGAAAACAGACAAGAAAAGAAACAGCAAGCCCATTTTTCACCCCTCAAATCTAAGCCAACTCCCGAATCTTCTCCTGGACACGGGCGTCCTTCTCAGCCTTGGACAGCTTCTGCTGGCGGTACTTCAAGCTCTCAGCCTTCCACTCCTCCTTGCTCTTCTTGGAGCCAGCCTCGGGATCCTTCTTGAAGGGATCGGCACGGATGGCCTTGTGGGCCTCAGTGTAGATATCCTCGAGATCACCAGCATCAACCTCGTCATCAACATACTTCTGGAACTGTGACTTGAAGCGCTCCTCGTCGTCATCGGCGAGGGTCTCCATGTACTCAGCAACGTGGCCACCGAAGATGTAGCGGCGGAGAGTCTCGGCATCGAGCTCCTTGCTCTCAATGTCGTAGCCGGGGAAACGAGACTCGGAGTGGGGGACGAAGATGCCACCGTCGGAAGCACCCTTCATAGCGGCGAAAACGCGGGCACCGGTGGAAGTGCGCTGGAGACCGACGTCAAGGACGGCCTTGAAGGGGCGGCGAGAGCCCTCGTCGGTCTCGGCAGCCTCGGTCAGGGTGTACTCGCCCTCGGGCTCCTCAACACCAACAAAGTCCTCATCGAGGCCGAGCTTCTTGAGCGTGCGGCGGGCGAGGAGGAGGCCGGTGGCGTAGGCGGCGGCCCAGTTGGTCAGGCCGTGGGTGATGCCATAGCGCTTGAGCTCGTGGGCGTAGGCGCAGGAGAAGACCTTGTCGCCGGTGATCTCAGCGGTGACGATCTGGGTGATGATGTCGCGGTTGGTGAAGCGGACGACCAGGCGGTACTTGGGGGCGTTGTACTTGTTCTTGGCCTGGGCGATGAGGCGCTTGCGGGCGTAGTAATCGGTTTTGCCTTGCTGGCGGCGCTTGAATTTGGTTTGGTAGCGGCTGTATTGGGTTTTTTTTGTCAGTATAAGGGGGAAATCGCATAGTGGGGAATGATTGTAAATTTTCAACTTACCTGTAGTAAGCGCTGTTCTTGACGGTCTTGGTGAAAGGCTATAGTACCAAGAGAAAACAAACCCCGAGTCAGCAATTTACGCTTCAGAATATTTTTTTAACGTATTGTTTCAAATTCCTCCTCCGAAGCATCTTGCAGAGACTCTCCCCATTTTATCTTCTCTCTCCTTATGATTTTTCCCCCTCTCAAGGAATTGCGGGGGACGAGCAGCAGCGATAAGCCGCCAGCTCAGGCAAAGTAGGACTTACCATCTTGCCGGTGTTGATGAGGGCGACGGGTTACTGAAGAACCTGGATGCTGCTGGGCTGCTGGACGAGGTGGACAGGGGACGGAGAGAGGAAAAGAACAGAAGAGCGTTGTGTGGTGGTGTGGGATTTATTAGTGACGTTGTGCGAGTTCGCTTAGCGTGGCATCCAAAAGCTGCGAACAGATCGGGGTCGGCGACGAGGAACACCACGATGGGGAACACCACAACAACAACAACAACAATTGGAGATAGAAGGGAAATTAATATTATGAAAAAAGGACATTCATATATTTGGAAGGGGTTATGCTAGTCAAAAGAATTGGTCTCAATTATATCTACTCTTGGTATCATGTCTACTAATCTATAACCACCGACTACAGCACTACATACGCAGTATACAATTAACCAGACAAAAAGCAACCAAAAATCAAACAACAATCCTCATTCTATAACTTGGCCATATCCTCCAACAACTTCAACCCCGTCATCTCCTCCAACTCCCTAACCGCCTCCCTCGTCCTCCCCAAATCAACCTTGATAGTCCTCATCCCCGCCTTCTTCGCCCACTTCAAATTAATCCCAATATCATCCAGAAACACCACATCCCCCGCCTCAACTTCTGACAGCCCCTTCTTCCTCGCCGCCTCATTCATCTCCTTAAGCGCCAGCGCATAGATCCGCGGATCCGGCTTGCGCAACCCCACATGCGCACTGGATATGAAAAAGTCAAAGAACTGCTTAACGTCAACTTCCGCGCCGAGCGGGTGGTCCGCGGGTAGGATTGTTGTGTTTGACAGCGCGCCCAGGACGAATTGACCCGATGCTTTCAGTTTTGCGAGGGCAGGGAACATGTAAGGATCGGGACTGCGGGCCACACGCATCATTTCCCAGAACAGGAATTCGGCGTCGATTTTGGGGAGGGGAGGGAGCGTCGATGACGATGGTGGCTGTGACGAGGCGGTTACTCCTCGCTTCTTAATCTGCTGAGCGTGAAAGGCTTCCCATAAATTCTGGTGCCGGAAATCGCTGTTGAACTCCTTGAAGAAGTCTGCGTCTATCTTCACCTCGCCGCGCTCGATCTTGTGCCAGGCGCCGTTGGGTGAGGTGTGTTGGATGCTGTAGTTTACCCAGCCGGTGGGGATGTTGTTGGCCAGCTCGTAGTCGAGGATGGCTTGGAAGGGGGAGACGACCTTTGATCATGCGTATAGATTAGTGAAACTGGGAGGTGGATGTTGGGTATGCATGGGATACCTTACGCAGACGCCGCCGATATCGAAGAGGAGCCCTTTCGGGCGGGTGGGAGATGGCATTTTGGGATTGAGGTGAGTGATATGAGTATGAATAGTAGGGAGAGTAGGGGGTATTTCAATTTATATATGATAGATATTCATGTCCGGATATCATCTGTAGCAGCTGAAGTAAGTTAGTTATGCGACGGCTGTTGAGATCTCGAAGCTTTGGAATTTTGCCGAGGTTATGATAAGGCTGCCCGCGCTGTAGATGTCAGTGACTTATCCAAATGCCATTCCATTCGAATGTATTCATTGTCCATCTAATTTGATACGGAGATTGAGGATAATAGTTCCATTCTCCATTCAAAGAACCACAATAGTGTATGTATCCTGCACAGTAAATTTGTTGAATTGTTTGAATATCCTTCCGTTCGATATCAAAAGAGAACCTCTTGGCATATCTTATCGCGATATCACGTGATACACGCGATCTCCGATCGATCGATATACAACTTGGATAAATTATCCCCTCAGTGAAAATAAATCCATAGAAGGCTTCTTTTGTTTTTGTTCCATTAAAAAATTACTGGATTATATACAATATGATGGACTCCTCCAAGACTATCACAGAAATCAAAGCCTCCTTTGTCCGCAGCCAAATCCGCATCCTCGCCGCCGCCCTCACCCCGTCCGAGGACTGGCGCGACTATGGCCCCGTCTGCGACGATGACATTCCAGATAAAACGGTGGAGGATGTATTGCAGAAATGTAATAAATACTTGAGCTGAGCACTTGAACCATAAAACTCATATCTTAATTGTTTTTGGCATTTTTTTTTTAAAAAAAAATAAACTAAACTAACATGGTGAAATGGACAGTCAACACTCTCCTGAAAAAGCATAACCGGGCCATCTTCTCGTCCCAGGCCATTCACCATGTCTCTAGGCAGATTGAGAGTTTGTATTGGAATGCAATTGATTCGGAGACTGGTGGGGAGCAACCTCCCGGTCTTGTTGTGGAGAGGGGGACTGATTTGACAAATTCGAGGTATGTACATGTACTATTGTCTGATTGAACACCGTGGGGTTTAAGGAGGTATAGTAATACCAACTAATGCCCAACTACAGGAGTATTGCTCGGCTCCCAGATGAATGGAGGGAAAATTACCGCAACGATGCTGGTATAATTAACGAGGAGGATAAAGCAAGGTGCGATTAAGCAATCTCGATTTTCTCTATGATTTACTTTTCGCATATCTTTTTAACCAGGCTACAGATACGAGGAGCTTCGCCAGCGCCTTCTGGAGCTGGATAACCGCCGCAAGCAACAGCAACAGCGACTGGCGCAGTACAAATTGCTACAGGAGCTACTTCAACCGTTCAAGGATCCTCAGACAAACATCCAACCAAACCTTGTTACCAGAGACAGCCCATTGGGCCAGGAGATTGACCGGATGAGGATGCTAGTTGCAAAAGTGACGAGCCGGGTTAGTAGCAGGGGCAGCGAGCAGCAGGATGCGATGACCCAGGAGATGGGGTCTGATTATGATGCGAAGCTGGCGAAGGTGTTGGATATGACGTGAGGTGGGGTGGTTTGTTCTAGGGTTGCTCCAAGGTTTCTTGAATGTATATGCGGTTTTATGCCTGGCTTTTGTGAAGTAAGGGGATATTCCAGGGACATACGAGGTTCCTTTGCCGCTCGGGTGCTGTTGGCAAGAAGGAAAGGGCTCATAACTTTGCCTCTGGCCGGATGGCGCAGGGGCAAGGGGAAGAGCAAGAGAAAGACTAAAAGAAGGCCACTTCTGCTGGGGTTATATAGCTGAGTTTTGCCGTTTGCTTACGGCAAGGTTTGAGCGGTGCCGTGGCTGTCGGATTCAACCGTCGCGCCCATCCGATATTATGCGGTAAGGAGCGGGAAGCATTACATTAGAAATGTTTAGAATGCTAAGACGTGTTGGGTTCTATCAGATGGATGCGATGGGATAGTTATAGACGGATTGGTACATATACGAGGCAATTGCGAGCTGCTGGGCAATTGAGGTAGATCCAGCTCCAAAACAGCTGTCTGCCTATTAATCAAAGGTGGTGTGCATATAGATAATGTAGCTAGGATAGTGAAAGACAGACTCTGTTGCTCTGCCGATGAACAGCAGCAGGTGTTGGATGTCCAGAGAATAAACAGCAAGACAGGGACTTGTTCATAGCAGGAGCAATCTGGTGACAAAGCCAGAGACAAGACCTCCTCCATCCACATTGCACCACTGCCCTTTCCCGTCTACACTGTGACTATCCAGATATTCTGTTCTAGTCATCTTCATTCTCATTCTCATTCTCTTCACCAGCTGCCAGACACCCCTATTTTGATGCCGGATCGGAGATACTACACCTCCGAGAACATGGGTTAGTCATCCTCTCTTTAGCTGTTTTGTTCTACAACGCTGGCAGTGTTACCATGACATAGATCATTCAAGAATAATAAGAATAAGAATAATACATCCTGACATACTCCCTTACTGATACTGATACTGCTCGGCAGAAAACAAACCCCAAGGCCACAGCACAGCGAGTGCTGTCCAAGTCTCCACCACGACGTCGGCAGCCAATTCCCCCGACAAGTTCGTGCCGCGACACCGCCGCGCCAACCGCTCGTTAGTGTCGCGGGCTGACCTGCTCCGGTTTCGCGCTGAGGTCCTGGGCATCCCGCAACCAAGTGGACCGGGTGCCATCGCTGCAGCCGCCGCTACTGAACAGGCGGACAAAGCGCCCGACGCCCGAGACGAGGACGACGAGCTAACAGAGCTTAATCTCGCCTTTTCAAACGCCAGGATGTCTTTCTCGCTGTCCATGCCCGGCAACAATAACACCTCCACCACCACCACTACTACTCCTGGCACGAACAACAACAGTATCAACACCAACACAAGCCCTTCTTCCTCCTCTGCTGGTGGCTCTGCTGGTGGATACTTCCCCGGTTTCTTCGACAATAACAACCCTAGCGTCAGCAGCGGTCATTTTGCTGGCTCTGCCATGACCGGCATGTCGCGCCAGAGTCCCAGTCCGGCCACCCCGTCTGTCCAGAATGGAGGGATGGGACCCATGAACGTTGGCATGCCCGTCAATGCTGGCCACCAGATGGACCTCAATCATCTATATGAGATGGTGCTGGAGCTTAGTGACGTGCTGAAGAATAACCGCGATATGACCAAGGGAATTATTGACAGTGCGGAGGAAATTATGGTGGGTTCCTTCCGCTGTCTCAAAAAATCGCCAAACCATAGAGCTCGTTACTAAATATATATTTTTTTGAGCAATAGAAACGTGCTACCACTGAGGGTGCCAGTCCTACTCTGCAGGAGGCCAATGGAGCAATTACTGGTATGTTTTAGGAAAAAAACAAGTATACAATTGCTGTCCGCCAACTAACCCCCTCTTACCAGCCGCCCGCATCGCCGAACTTGAGCGCGCTCTCGCCCGCGAAAAGGCCCTCGTCGAAGTCTACAAGCGCGAACAGGTTGAAAACACCAAGCTAATTGGCGAATACGAGACCGCCGTCGGCACCATGGTCGAGCAAATCCGTCACTACTGCCAGAACAACAACATGCACTATCTCGCCCAGAAACGTCACTATAACAACCTCCTCCAGGCTGAGCGCGACGCGCACCTCCAAAGCCGTCTGGACCGCGATGAATGGCACGCCAAGGCTATGCGCTGCGCTGAGATGATCCGGACTGCATACCGTCTTCGTTGCAAGGAGGATGATCTTCCCACCCGCATCATCTCCGGTTTGCAAAATGAGGTTCGTGCCTATCGCAATGCACTGGGGATGGAGCCGGAGAAGCCTGAGGAGGAGTTTGGGTGGGAGTTTCTTAAGGATTTGCCGCCTAGCGTGGATTGAGCTGGTCTACGGGATCATGGTTACACAAGGTCTCAACCGTCGGGTTTAGTCTGCGCAGTTACGAATGTCATGACCAAAATAGGTAAAGGAGACTGGGCGTGGGTGGTTAACGGCGTTCTCACTGACTGGTCGGGAGGTCTTTCTGCTTTTTTTTTTCTCTTGTTATTATCTCTGTCGTATGTATCTGTTGTTCTCTGGAATATACCCCATGGGAAGCAGGGTTGGGCATAATTCTCTACAGAAGGTCTTTTGCATCTTTCACGGCACAATTTTACATGTACCAAGGTGGGACTGGATTGTTATGATATGGCGCATGGCCCTGTTTTTGTTTTACCCTTTGTTGATGTGGTTTTTGTGGGTGACGGCTGTCGGGTTACAGGCGAGTGAGAAAGGAATAATACGAGTTCTACTGGATCTATACATTGCTTTCGCCCATAGTTACCAAGCTCCGTGTCATCTCTTTGGCCCGCTACCCACAAGATATATAGGAAAGTACCGAGCTCTTGCCGGCCAAACACTTCAGATCGCTATATCGGTTAATAACAGATATTGTCTTAGCCTTGCAAAGGTGAGAAAGAAAAGGGAACCTCTGTCTTGAGTTCATTCCATCATGCTACATAAATCGAAGACTCTTCCTACGACCAAGTAGCCCTGCTAATTAATACTTGTTTATTTTCAAAGTCTCTAAAACGATTCAACTCATGTAATGCCTCGACCGTGAGTGTTTGAATTTTCAATAGTGACATTTGGCCCCCATCATGGCTAGAACTTTATTGACTGGCTAACTAAAGATAGATCCCAATACCCGAAAAATCATGAAGAAAGTGCCCCGGATATCAACCCCGGGGGCGGCTGAGTTTATCATTAGTGTTTTGCCCCGAAGGAATTTAACTAGCCATCCAGCTGCAGACGTTTACTTTTGGGGGCGCTCAATCTTTGAGCTTGGAACTGTCACAACTCATCCCGATTCGTCCCTTCAGATCTTCTACTACTGGATGTAGTAAAAGAATTACCATTCTATTCTATCCCCCTCTATCTGGAAGTTTCGCAGAAAGTGCATTGGCTCCCTCCCTCACTTGCCGGTACAGGGTAACCTGACCCTTCGATCCATCCCCCTAGCATATGATACTTGAGGATACTACTCCTATGCGCCGTAGCAGAGGATCATGCGATCAATTGCAGCCATGTCTCATCTCGATAAGGCTACATTCTTATCCGATTCGGTGGCTGCAAGCCTCAACGGCCTGGAGTTCTTCAGCCCGCTAACTTCACAATCGGTCATTCTTTTAAGCCCTTTTACAACTGGGCTTTTTCTTCAGCCTCGTCTTGGTGTCGGGGTTGGGGGCTAATATTTTCTGTTGGAAACCAAATATATTGAGAATGTTTGCCTGGCAAGAAGACCTGAGTTTATATATTGAAAACTTTGATAATTACCAATGTCTTGATGATGGATTCGCTATTCCCTACGACATTCCAAACCGACCCCGCTAATGCGGCTTCTTATGTGAGCCCCGCCTCAACAGAAACATTCACGTTATCTCAGCAGCAAGAAGGGGAGGAAGAAGAGGAGAAAAGGAGGGAGGGAGCTGGAGAGGGGGAGGGCGAGAAAAAGGAAGAAGGCGAGAAAGGGGAAGAACAAGGAGAAGAAAGAGAAAAAGTACCAAACGCAAACCATTCATTTCCATATGACTCCTATGCGAGCTACACGGAACGCCTTTGTAAAGCAGACGAGACGTATAAACACCTCGTCCAATTCTTGAAATCTCCGCTGCCGCAACCTAAACCGCGCGAGAAGCCGTCTCTCGGGACAGTCGTTATAGCCGACGAGGTCAAGGGGGCACTCCAGTTCCACGAATTCCTTCACAGGCCTGAACGCCTTGATGAAGACTATGAATCAGTCACGCACCTGCTCAATAACCGCCCCAAGGAGGCTAAAACAAGGCTAATAATCATCGGCTATTTCTATGGTTATGACGATAACGACGAAGTTGAGATTGAAGGTGTGGACCGGAGGATCGTGGATGCTGTCGGGATGAAATATCGAGTCCACCCAGAGATGTATATGCTGCAATTCGGCGTCCTTGGTGCTCAGGAAGGTGATATAGACTTCCTGTGGCAGTCGCATGTAAGCAATTATTATCTGAGCTTACATCATCCGTTTGGATGCTCGTCTGTGTATATTCATGATGGTGAAGATAATCAAAAGACCTGTAAGGACTGGACGCCGCTCGCTCCCCTTGAACTTGTCTCCTTGAGATAGCCGTTTTGCTGACCAAAATGACCATTGCAAAGTGATCATCGCCGCCCGTAACGGTATTATAGACGACATCACCCGCAGCAGCAACCTGTTCAGGTCAAAAATGTTATTCCTCAACGACCCTTTCCCCATCCCCGGGAATGAAAAGCCAGCCAGCCTAAACGACCTGTTCATTGACGAGCTAAAGCAACTCAAGCCCGAAGACATCGCAATGGCGACTCACAACCCCATCTTATACATCCTCCCCTGTGCCCAACTATGTTCACTGGCTCTAATATTCGAAACCCAGTCAGCATCAATGGACCCCACCAATCCTGAAAGACTAGCAAGTGGCTTTGACAATTTACAGAGATTAAACAACAATTTCAGCAGCCTGCAGGAGTTTCAACTGCGCTACCCCAGCTCCCCGCTGTCAGAGTTCATGTTTGCCGTGCTGCGACGAGACGTGCAAAACGAATCCCAGCGGCTGCAGGGGCAGGTGCCATTCGTCAACATGTCAGCCGCGATTGCCTCGCTTGAGGAATCAAAGCGCAGCGTCCAGCAGAACGAGTCACTTAAGCGGCTTACTAAACTTGCCTTTGTCTTTGTCCCGTTGACCTTTGTCACGTCGGTTTTTGGTATGAATCTGGACCTGCTGGGGTCTGGCCAAGCGAAGACATGGATGGTTATCGTCGCTGTTCCTCTCGCCTATGGCCTTGGGTATGCGGCGCTGGCGCTGTTTCAACTTTGGAAGATGGCGGTCCGGCCGGGGATACGGGCAATACGGTGGTATGTGAGAAGACCGTTCTCGGAAGAGGAAAACGAAGATGTGAGCGAGCACAGCTCTGAATAATTAACTTTAATGCTGTACAAAATAAGGGAGGCAAACTCGCTGAATATGAAGGGTTAGTCATATTGCTATGTCTTCTGACATCAGCAGTAGTATTTCAAACTAGCTTGGAGGAGGGGGAAGCCGTATAGAAGATCAAATCAATACCCTAACAGAATATATAACGAGTTCATCTAGCCTAAGTTCTCCTCTTTAGCGACCGGTTTGTTAGGAGCTACGCTTGTGTCGTGCCGTATATAGGAAGGCAGCCCCTGATAAATGAGGGAAGACACAGTGTAACTGCTTAGATCAAGGGCAAGATCTGGAACAAGGGCAATAATAGTATTACCTCAAGAAAAAGGAAAAGAGGGGAAAATCAAGCAACGAAAACTCCCAGGGAACCTACCATGCTCTACTCACGCTTTGTACGGCTCCAGGAAGCTGGTTCGCACGTTTCGCTAATTGCAATTTGGATAAAATAACCAGCCCAGCGCATTGGCCCCAGATTCTGCGCCCTTGAAAGAGGAACAGCTTTTCTGATTTGGTAAAGGCAGGTGATGTCTGAATTTCAGGTTCAGGGCAAAACTCATAAAACTGACATGGAGCAAGCCTGAATACCTGAAGTTCATCACCCAGAGCTGCCCGTGTTTATCCACGGGAAAGTTCTGCGGTGGCGGTACATTGATCAGCTCAGTAATCGCTTGCGCTCTCTGCTCGTCCGTCGCGAAGTAATCAATATATCAATGTACTCCATGACAATGTAGCCACCATATTCACCCCACGCATGATAAACCTTTGGGATCCGGATGCTTGTTGAACGAGCGCTAGTACTAGTAGCACTTGTTTGATTGACTTTGGTGGGATCATTGTAGAAAAATAGCTGCGCGTGAGCTTCCTCCATTATGGAAATGTTGTGCTTTATGTGGAAGAGCGAGCGTGCTATTTGGGGAGGTATATTTGAAATGGTTGTCATTGCATTCCTGGCGTTGGCAGAAACGGACGACTTGATCTTTTGGTAGGCAAGTCAGGGATATATGGGTTATAGATTTCATTCTTTGTTATTAGCATAATGAGAAGATACTAGACGAGTGGGTGCATGTATAAAATTATGTGACTATACCATGGATCATGGGAGCGAAGTTCACATAAAAGAATAGGGGTTTCGGAGGTCGACGGTTGTAGTTCGAGTTAGTCAGGGATGGCGCCTTATCAGGGCAGCTCGACGAGCCCTTTATTTTGGCCTGTTACTAGTACGTAGTCTGAGGACGCTAAACTGGATATAACTAACACCAAGCTTCTTAGAGCAAAACTGGACTTTAGTGGTAAGCAGTATAGAGACATATCGTCAAATCAGAAAAAACCGCATATTCCTCCCGTCAGGAGTAAGAAGGCGGTTTGAAGAATAAAGAAACTATATTTGTCTTGCACAGGCCAAAACCCCTTTTAGACAAGTACTACATATCATGTCCAGTATTTGAATGCTGCGCGTGAGGTACTACTGTAGTAGGTTCTTTCAAATGTAAAAAATTATGGAGATTGCGAAGGGAGTCCCACCTCGTATAAAGTCCGCTTTTTTGCGCCCTTCGATTTTACTGTTGTTTTGCCAAAGGTGCGAGTTTATAAGCAAAGACCATTATTAAATTATCCATGGAATGCTCACAACTACAGCAGTTTGCTCAATTACTCATTTCTTTGTTCCTGGCTAAAATGGGAACTCCTTATCCGGGGTATAAGAAGCTGCCATGAGTCACCAAATGGGGTTATGGCCCCTATGGGAACCGTTTGATCAAACCCGCAGGCGCTGCTTAAGAATAGTTCTTTGATATATATTACGCAATCAATGCTGACGAGATATTACCTTTTCCTTCCACCTGGAATTTTGATATTCTTCTCCCTCTCAGTCATCTCGCCCGTTTGCCCTGGAGTCTTCTAAAAGATAATACCGAGCGACAACGTGTCAAAGCAATAGCAGACATGAGAAAAGCGCATATCCTGCTAAGTGATATATGTGGTACATCTAATAGATTGCTTCTCGTTACCAACGTGCATTCCGCTGTGTGTAAGCCCAGCCTTTCGATTTCCACCTCTGAATCGTTTGTCGTGTTTAGAATTCTAACAGTCTGGGCAGGTTTCCTTTCTTCCCCCTTTTTATATTGTGTGACCAGCCAGTATGCATGGTAGTTGCCTTATATAGAAAGACGATGTCGACAAGGGATAACATCTGTGGTGGAAGAAAATGAGCCACCGGAGGGAGATGCTTTGTCTCATCGTTTCATATTGTGTCCCAAAAGCCAACAGTTTACATCGCTGTCCTTCGGTGATATTTCTTCGGAAATAATCATGAGAGATTCCCCGTGTAGCTGTTTGGCACCCAAAAGAGGAGGTTATGGATACCGAATAAAACGGATAGAGAAATGAGTTGAGTGTTTTATTTTCTCTTTGGGGCATAATGCAATTGAAATATGATAATATACTGACAATAATATGCATAGACCAGAAGGGGAGAAGAAAGAAATGGCAAAACACGGAGGGAGACTATCTGGGTATACGTGGAAAAAGATGTATGATGCCAATGAAAGCTACAAGGAGCACACTCACTCGGGGTGGCCATACGCTTGATCACGGCCACATTAAGCACCAACTACGGGATGAAATAAATAGAACGAAAACAGAGAACCAAGCTTTCTCCCTTTCCCCATCTACGCGATCCAGTACCAGATCCTCTCGACCCAGTTACGGGGGTTATCCGCTGGCCACTCTACGGCATCGAGGGCAGCCTTTCCTGACCAGATATCCGCCTCGGCAGGATCAATCCATTTGGTCTTCTTATAAAATTTCCAAAAGACATATAGTGCGAAGTAGATCGGGATGCCAACATATGCGGTGAAGAAGCTTTCGACCTCGAATTTGGGCGCAAAGGCATCGAAGCCGTTGAAGACAATGATGACGGAGAAGAAGATCAGAGCAAAATAGGCTGGAAGCGGTTGCCAGGGAGCTCGGAAGACAAGGGTACTGCGGTCAACACCTTGCGCTTTGAGAGCGTGGTGGAACTTGATGCACGCGATGCTAATTGAAACCCAAGTGAAGAGGGAGGCGATTGTGGTCAGGTTTTGGAACCAGATGAAAACGTTGTTGGCGCCCGTGCTGCTGCACATGTAAGTGAGGAGCCCGATGGAGCCAGTGATCAACACGCAATAGATTGGCACGCCCCTATATGAGAACGAGAGTCAGCAAGCCGTAAGAAATAAGGCAAATGTGGATATCCATTGTTTACTCACCTCTTTGTGCACTTGAGAAGGAACCTCGGTGCTTGCCTGTTTTGGGCCAGTGCGTACAGGTAGCGGCTACCGGTATACAAGAACGCATTGCCGGAAGAGGACGCGGAGGTTAAGATAACAGCGTTGATGATGGAAGGGAGGACTTTGATTCCCGCACGGTTGACAGCAATAACCCATGGCGAAGCGGCAGCAGTGCTTGACTTTGATCCTTCTTGGGCATTCAGCAGGTTCTCATCGTTGTATGGAACCAGCATGCCGATAGCAAGAGATCCCAGGACATAGAAGGTAATGATACGCCAGAAAACTCTTCGCACGGCCTTTGGAATATTTCGTCGTGGATTTGCTGCCTCACCAGCTGCAGAAGCAACCATCTCTACACCACCGAAAGAAAACGCAGCATTCACCAGTGTCGAGAAGAAACCAAGGAAGCGACCCCAATCGCCTTTGCCAACATATTCTCTCATCGCGCCGGGATTATTCCAGTACCGGAAGCCCCGACGGTCACGGTCAGGACCACCGCCAAGATCGATAATGAGAGACAGGATGAGGAGGCCGACAATAGTGACAATTTTGATACTCGCGAAAATGAACTCTGCCTCGCCATATATGGCCACAGCCCAGATGTTCAAAAACATTATGAGTACCCACACTAAAGTAATCCATGCGGCGACGTTAATACCCTCTGCGCCTGGCCAGTACTCAATAAGCAAGGCAGCGGCAGCGATTTCGACACAAACAGTGATTGAGCATTGGTACCAAGTCTACCGACGTCAGTAATTGCGCTTCTTGCAATACTTTCATTTTCCCATCCGCGCAAAAGTCGAATCAAAGAGAATAGCTTACATTCCACCCAACAGCAAAGCCCATTGCCTCGTCGACATACCGGCCGCAAAAGTGAGGGATGGCACCGGGAAGGGGAAGCCATGTTGCCATTTCACCAAGAGACATCATCTGCACAGATGCGATCAGTCGAAGACCCCATTGAGGTTACAAAGGGTGTACTTACCATTCCGAAGATTGCGATACCCGTCAAGGTATAACCCAGAAGGATACTGAGCGGACCACCTTGCGTATGCGCACGACCAATACCCAAAAACAAACCTGTTCCGATAGATCCACCTAGAGCAATGAACTGAATGTGTCGGGATTTCAATCTGTTGCTCCATGTCAACTTTTTTATACCACAGGTTATAGATTCTTTTCTTTTCCCCTTCTCTCAATTTATTTTATTGTTCTTTTTGGGTGCTGTTATCTATGTTGAATGCTTGCGGGGGATGACTGACCCTCGAGTAACATAGCCATAGCGCTCGGCAGTCTCAGCATCACCGTAGAGACCGGCAGCTTCATTAAACCGAAGCTCCTTGGAATCTACAGCTTTTGCCGTGTCATCATAAGTAGGAACCGACTCCGACACCTCCGCCTTCGACATGACGAGCTGCGATTGTGAGCAAACGGCTCACTGAACGAGGAGGAAGCGCGCTCTGTAATTACAAGCCACCCTGAAGATAGAATCACGATTGCAAGCCCGATGTCTTTTGAGAAAAGACGAAAAATGAAGTGACCAAACCCGTGCCGGAAAAGCTCTGGAAAGGAATAAGAGGAAGGCGGGCGAGTTCATATATGCAGCCGGGCTTAGAGGCTTTCCCCCGACTACCGCTGCAGGTAGCTCAGCCGACATGCAACGTTGTCCCCCTCCCTGGACGACACGAGCCCCTTGTTTACCACACTGTATTGTATGCATGGCATGGGGTTACTAGCGGCGAAGCAGGTTGGGGCCACCCCATCGGGCTGCAGCGAACTTCGACCTTGGTCTGGAAGATTGGGGAAACTCCTGAACTTAGACCCCCCATGCTATTACAGAGATACTGTGAATAACTAGTATGGTTAAATTGGGCCGGGTCCCGGTAAGTCCGAATCTTGGTCATCTTCGTACCTCTGTTTGGTGCCCGGTTGAAACCTCTTTCTTCAAGTCAACAATAATACTCAGAGGAGAGTAAAAGACGACCTGACGGAGGTAATACCTTTTGTTGAAGTCGATGTATGTACTCCGTATACTGCATCGCTTGATTAGTTTGCCTCTCCCCCGCCTCCCTTGATGCTTTTGCTCATTAAGGTTAGGTTTTGGATGCCATTAACGAGTAAGCGTGTGCGGGGCGATCATTTCGTGCTGAGACAGTGCGGAGAGATATCTCATTGGAGATGGTAATAGATTGTGGAATATTATTTTCGCTGCCGCTGTTGGCTGACTACTGGCGCTGTTTTTCTGTTACTGTCCAAGGCAAAAGTCCGACAACATTTTGTACTTCCCTCTATTGCCGTTTCGAGAATCCGGCTCGAGTGATCATTCATTTTGTTCTTTCGTCTTCCTTCTCCGTGCTTATGGTTCTATGTTCATGAACGTACATGCACATACATATACTGTACGACTACAACTCATGCGGTGTTCCCGTACGTCAATCGATTATTATTGACAAAATACGCAAGGACCAACAATGTGTATTTATTGAAACCGCGGTGGAAAAGCGCCATTCCCGGGGTGTATGTCTTCGGCTTTGGGGCTTAGATCCTTGGCACTGCATTGTCTCTTCTCAAGGTTAACAGCAGGGGATCAGAAGGGATTATTGGTCCATTGGAATTGGTAAGTGGTGGCTTGCAGCTGAGCAGTGAGGGGAGAGGTTCTTTTTAGCCAAACGGAAACGATATGCATGCATAGCTGCCGTCTGCTGGGCATTGTTTAGTTTGAAGGCTAAAACTGAACGGTTTCTTAGTTAGCGAGTCTTGAAGCTGGGGTGGCTAGTTTTGCCAGGGCATGGCTGGCCCGACCTGTATTATTGTAAGATGTATTTATTAACAGCTGTTGTTAGACTTTTGGGGTGAGAAGAGCTTATCCTGTTCTTAAATAATAATGGTTACTCCCTACGTTTCTTTTGATAGTTTTGATCGATTCGTGATTTCGGAAAAAAACAAAGCGGAAAGGGAGCCATGGAGTTAGATAGACGAGTTGTCCAGAACGGGTGGAATCAGGCAGCGAGTGATGCTGTCAAACTGTTTAAGGCAATTGGAAATATTAATTAGAGGTTTCCCATATCGTGTGGCTTAATGATAGCAACTGATAAGCCAGAGACTGTCAAGATAGAACCGCTCAGTTGCTGTGCTCTGATACGGCTAAATTGTCACTACTATCGAAGGCATTATTGCGACGTTAGAAACATGACTTGACGGCAGGTTTAACGAAAAAGAAGCGTGAGGCCCAGGATTGAGATAAGGAATAGTCGTGCAAGACAGAAGCCGGGCGCGATCTCGGTGACAGTTTGACAGACTGCTGACAGTTGGCGGGCTTGGGTTTCACACTTTTCTTTTGCTTGTTGCCCATAAGGGAAACTTTCGCCCATAAGGGAAACTTTCTGGAACAGTTCGAAATAATACTTGCTCACTGGCGTTTGAAGCGCGAACCCACACTCATACTTGATATATCGGAATTAATGTGAGCCTTACTGAGCGTTGAAGCATGGAATCAGACATATCAGACATGCTAGGCACTTGGTTTTCACCCTATCCGCTAGTCTGATGGCTTTCTTGGTATTGTTGCTTGTTTTCGCTTTGACATTCGGTGTCAAAAAGGCGAAGCTTTTTCTAAAGGCTTGTGTGGGCCTTTCCCCGGGCCCGCCTGTGGAGAATGATTTACGCTTGTGAAGGTCATGGAAGAGTTGATAGACAGCAACCTGAGTGGCCATGTGAGATGTGAGTTAGAAATATTGAAAAGTCGGATTGTTGTCTCTTGATGCGGGGAGAGTTATTTTGAAGTCGAATTGAACGTCGAGTACTTTGTAGTTCGTATAGGACTTTGAGAGAGATAGGGTTCTGATATTCCTTGAAGACACTAGTATCGTCAAGTATGGTATTAGCAAGGGGTGTGGATATGAAACAACCTCCTTTTGTCGAATACGAGATATCCCGGCTTCAAGCTCTGCTCCCCGATCAACCCGCAATTTCTAAGGGCATCTCTTGTTCTGATTTGCCGCAGTGTCCTGATAAGTGTCGTGAAGCATGGGGTACGGGAGTTACTAGTGCGTATTCCTCCCCTCATGCTTGGCTGTTATCACGAAAGCTTCTCGGCAATCCCCGATAGGAGATACTAGTACTTAAAGAGTCAGTATTGTAAGTTTGCAAAATTCGGCAAGAAGCAAGTAGTTGGATCTCACCTCTTGAGATGGCGAACGTCAAGCAGGAAATAGAGTGGAAGGGAATAGTTGATGGTTGATTTACCTTGGAAGAATTGGAACATCCCGTGACTTTGGCCTCGGCTTCTGCTTCCCCGACTTCACCTCCTCATCCCCGCCGTTGAGGAACTTGGTGTAATCACCAATCCATCGATAAGATCTCAGTATAACATCCATGGGTCGCTGAATTATTCTATTATTATTATTGTTATTCCCATGTGCTTTTCAATCCCCAGCCCGCTGTTCTATTTTTATCCCCACGATCCGTGCCATCCTGCACAACGTTAGTACCTGGCAGCATCCCCCACGCTCAAAATGATACTAATAACAACATGGAATATATGGGTGGTGGCGACCTTCGGCAGATACGCAGATCGTTTGAGTCTTGACTGACGGCTATCATTATTAATAATTCAGGCATCTTGGGAGGGTTGTTTCTTGAGGAAGAAAAGGCCTGGGGCGCAATGCAATTGGCAAACTCTTCACCCAACTGCCAGCTTGGCTGTGGCAGCGCCGAAGCCAAGGGCGGCTTGGTGTGCATTTCTGCGGAGTTTAATGCTCTAATACGTTTACAACGTCGCGTTGAGGCATTTTTATCAGGTAAGACACGAATTATTGTGCGACATGTATGTATGATTTCCCTTTTGCCTCTCGATGACAGGAATGTAGCATGTGACAAGAAAATAATTACAGGCAATGTGGCAGAGTTATCTGGGGAGCTTGCCTTGACTTGTACGGTCCCTGCACTGACATAGCCCCTGTGGAAATTGTGTGATGCTTGGTGAGAATTCATTCATTGTTTGGTAGGCCGGGGATATGGCACAAGTCTTTTATCAATCGGTAGTATCGAAAGGAGAGAGGCGCTTCCGGTTTCTTGCTCGAGTGCAAGGCCAGAACTCGTGGCCACCGGTTGACAACTTGATAGTTTGGCTTTGATGGGGCGAGATTCACGTCGGCCATGAGGCTCTGTTCGATTTGTCCATGAGTATCCGCCTGATACGAGAATCGTTCGACAGAGTAACATCGCCCCAAAAAAATACAGCCAGGGTCTTGTTTAGACCTTCGCTTTGAACTTTCGTCTCAACTGGCTGGAGTAATGGTAAAAAGGGTTGCTCAACTGGAGAAGATCTCTTTTGCCTTTGTTCTTACCGAATAGGATTGATTACAGGCTAATCATCGTGATCAGCAACAAGAACCGGCGGGATAAATATGAGCTCTCTCGTTACCTCGTCTCTGCGGTGGGATGGTTCTTTTGCCACAGATTCACACCCCAGAGACCTCTAATAATGCGGGTCTACCCCGGAAATCCGGGGTAGCTGTCGCTTAGGTTGCTCTTTGTGGAGTCAACATCGCGGAAATCATCGGTGTAACCAGTTTGGACACGCGGACATGATGATTTCAGAAGATTCTCTTCAATGGTAATTTATCAATCGATTCCTCAGGGCTTTCTGTAATAATGTTTGATACCAGTCATCCATTTTGCTGACATAAGTTTGAAGAACTATCTCACGTTGAGGCATTCTTCGAAGAGTGTGAGTGAAGCAAGCTCAATGAGCAGCTCAAATGAATACCCCCAAAATTAACCGCATATGGGATTCTTCGACAAGGTTCGTTAGTTATTATGAGATTCACTGCATTCAATCTCAAGGCCTTTCGCATTAATATTCCTGTCTTTCCCATCCCTCATTTCTTTCTGCATCCCCACGTAAAATGCCCAGTGCATTGATCATGGAGCTATCATCCTAAACATATTGATACATATCTACTTACTAGTGGCAAGGATACCCTATTTCTACTTATTTAACGGCCGGGATCTGATGATGCTGGTGACGAGCAATAAAATCGACGAGTGGCTTGCACCCTGCGGTATTTCTGTCATCTTGTTGATATATATACTTTTCGTTTAAGCACTGATTAGGGTCCGGAAATCGGTATAACAAGAGTCAAGTCATTACCTTTTTTGGCGCCTGGCTCCATTCTGAGGAAGGTCTTTTGATGATAGAGCCCGTCGCAGCGACGAGAAAACCCCATCCTGCTGTCGACGCTATTCAAAATGGAAGCAGACAGACTCGCCCAAGGATATCAGTATGCCATTACACCACTTACCAAGCGTTGTCATCGTGGAAGCGGCAGCACTTCTGCCCGTTGCCGAAGCGGTCACTAGACCTGTGCAAATTCCATTGTGCTGTGGCCTTTGAGGCAAACTCATTTACCAACGCAATGATCCTTCATAGGGGCGTGACTTTACTAGTCATTCATATCTAAGGTTGCTTGTTGCTAAGTCGCCCGATCTCCAGAGTCAGGTCTCTTAACACTTCCCTTGCGTCTTTTACACGGATTGATATCACGGCCGTTCGACCAACTGTACCTTTACGGACCGGTTATTTAGCAGTTACGTTCAGTGGTGTTGTCATGCTTACGACCTGACGTCAAGACAAAAATGATGAAATTGCTTTCCAGGTGCTTTCAGTTCCATGACCTGTGCCTGTCGTGTCATGCCTTCTGTTCCATGACCCGCTATGTTTGCCTTGTGTTCCATCACCTGCGAGGTCGCAGGCCTTTTGCTGGCCGGCACTTGCTGCGCACCCTACGCCTTACCTCAGTATGTTACCCCATACGCCTACATGGCTACTGCCTGATTGGGACTAGCCCAGTCAGCCCATATTAGATAGCCAGGGCGTCAGTACCGTGGAAAGGAGTTCGCCGTAGCCAGCAGGTTTTATCCGAAATAGGAACATAGAGTCAGCTCGCGTCCTAGCCGGACGGCTCCCGTCACCGAATATATACGATTGCTCGATGAGCAAAAGCAATATCCCAACTGGCCTCCAGGTATAGAACTAAAGTTGGCTTGCAAAAGGATCCGCAACTAGGTGTGGTTCTTTTTGCTCCAAGGCAAAATAAGTTCGGTGTTCTGTGTTGCTCGGGCCCCGAATTGCATCTCATCGTTTAGGCAATCGTTAGCCGAAACTACGAGGCCCAACTCGTCTACAGGGTGTCCTACCACCTGAAGTCTTTATCGCCTACAACAAGAGAGCGGCGAGCCACGTTTATCTAAAGCTCCTGGGGATTCCTCGTCAATGGCCTTTAAAATACCTTTCTTTAATAGCCAATTGCTTCCTCCTGCTGGGCGGAAAGCAACACTTCAGTTACTTTGTACAAGACTGAAAGCAGCGCTAGGTGGCATTTGTCGGAATACGTCGAATAGGAATACGGTCAGTGCGCCCTACCTAGAGGCTATTTGCATGATCTTTTTTTGTCTATAACCTTTCTCAAGACATTGATTGTTGCTAAGGGCATCACATCACTACATGATCAGGTGACGACAATCACCCTTTTAATGTATGCGCTATATTACTACAATATTTGAAGTCTATGTTCCTAACATAAGTTACTACCACCTCAGGGAGTGCGACCACGAACTACTGACAGGCGACACTATCACCGTGGGGCTCTTTCTTGAAGCCAAAACTAACCCGTGCTCACTATATACACCCAATGGGAAATCACTACAATTGCCTGAGTTCTGCATCACAAGCCGTCTCTTCAAGAAGAACTTTCCAGACACTATACCCAATCTACGGTTTCTCTCGATTCCCCCGTTCCCACAAAATGAGTTCATTTGGTGGGGGCGAGACATCCCATATAAAGCATATCAGGTTGTGTCACGTTAGGATATTCTTTTAGACACTTCTTTTACATGCGCCAACAATATTTCAGAGCTAGAGGCAGGGTCGTTGCCATTTGTTCGGAGGGCGTTCGATTTCGAGACTGTATACTGGCCATATCTGTAGCCTCAAATTGGAGTCTGGGAAGAGACAAACTTTCTAGCTACCGAGTGGAAAGATACAAGTCTCCTGATATGCAGAGCTATATCTCTAGCAAATGGGAAGACCATCTGTCATAGCAGAATTTGCATATGAGCCTATGCAGTAAATCTGGCCGGATATATTATTGAAACCTGATGGCCAATAATCTGATGCTGTCAGACGTACAATATATTGCGACACTCAAAGCTCTGTCCAGGAGGATTGATCCTTTTTTGGCGTAGCGATCTCCAGAATTGTGAAGAAGAAGGCGCCCACCATCTGGGAGCTTAAAGCCTAGTTGGCCTCGAAGATTAAGTCCCCCTATGTGGACTACAAGACGGCAGGATGGAGTAGAGATGAAGGATCCGAAGCAGATGCCATTTTTGACCATGTAATTCCTGCCGCGAAGCTGTCACCTCGAGACATGCCCCAATTCTAGAAACGCCTCTGCGATGAAAAAGTCGACGCCATCCAAACCTGGCTCGAACAACCGGAGTAGCCAAGGATCCCGTTTCAACCTGGTGGCCTTACGACTTTGGGCAGGACGGGAAGACGAGAACCAAAGGCGATAGCACCCCTTTGAAATCTATCAAACCTGAACAATGCACGATGATCAGTTGTACCTACAGACTGAATGGAGGTACCTGGGTGAGTGCTCCTATCCCAGTTGAGGGGATTTTTTTCCATTAATCTACATGACTTCAGGGCAACGCTCATCTCACTACATTGGACCTTTATTGGAATTCTTCCCCTACTTTTACTATTTTTGCGATGAATAGATCGATTATCTACCCCAGTGGTTCCTGAATAATGGGAATGATGTACTGTTGTGTTCTGGCTGTTTAATGTCAATATTGGAGGAAGGTCAGGAACTTGGGAAAGCTGAAAGCACCTTAAGAGGATAGTCACTGTATCTGATCTGGCAAGCATACCATTGTCTAGCAACAGCTGACATATCAGTGAAGTCGTGTTTTACTTGAGATCTTACGCCGCACCGGTGAAGCCCTCTTTCTCCTTGGGGTAATATGGGAGTTTTTCAGGCCATATTTACAGTTATCCGTTGCCGAAGATTAAATGGGAAATGAGTCATTTTTTTGGCTTTGACATTGCCCTAAACAATATATATCGTGCCTGCTCTGCTTTTCCTGTCCTTATCATTCCTCCACCAGTATATTCCTTGGTTCTCCGGCAATTCTACAACCTTGCATTCAGCTAAACGAACGCCATGCCCCCAAATCCCAGTCTTGGTATCTTTTGAACACTTTCCCCGGAGCTCCGTGAGCTGATTTGCCGGAGTTTCTTCTAGCGGCAGGTTCAAAATTAGATCTCGGAGTGCTCCAAACAAGCAGATGCCTATATACAGAGATAGCTTCTATAATATACCCTAAAACCACCCTGCATTTTGACCTCTCGCCGAGTTTCCCAGTGACCCCTTCGCTATGGTGTTTGGTTCGGTTCGCGAGCCGCCATCGAAAGGTCCAAGGGGGAGATGCTGTGTGGCAACTAGAAAGCATAATGTCCCCGAGCCACCGCTTCGATAACTTCCCGTTCCACAAAATTGAGTCAATAACAGTCAGCTTGTCCGCTCCAGATCCGGAAGACCCCGCTCATCTTTTCTGGCTATGGCGGAACTCTATCAGGACTACTGGACTCTTCAAAAAGGCCCTGTCGGTTCCGCCGTTAACTATACAACTTCAAAAATTTGGGAATCGAGATTGGCATTCTCCGGGGCGGGTGGAGCGTGGCATGGGTATCATAATTACAATATCTTCATTGCGCCTTTCTATACCCTACTAAATCTCAAGTCTATCACAATCAAACCACACTCCGACTCCCTGAGGAAGAACATGTTTATTGATTGGGCTAGGGATATCATGTCTCGGAGAACTGATGACGCATGTGGTGTGGAGAATATACTTGAGCCTGACATTTTTGACAGGGTTATGATGGATTATGTTTGGCTACGCAACCTACTTTTCTATAAATACCCTACTTGCGGCGGGATGGTGGCTTTTATGTATGATGAATGGGGCGATGAAGAGTATTTGCCGGTTATTGGCCATCGGAAGTAGGACGACTTTATCACGAACACTGCACGGCGGAAGGGTTCTGCGGTCGTTTGCAACGGGAGGGATTTTGCTTATTATGTCACAATACCACATATACCTAGGGGAGTCTGGACAACGTGGACAGGATTCTAATTATCTATGTATTTGTTGTATCGGTGCTCTTTGCTTTCACTTTTCACTTTTTTTATGGCTTAGATCTATACTCCTGCGAGGAAGCAAGGCAATGTATGTAATGCGTTATCAAAATCACTGGTTTAATTACAAAGAACAGTAGGTGTATCTCAGCTCTTGGAATTAACTGAACTAGGTGTTTGAATAAACGCCATCGAGTCTAGTAAAAATACCGTGTAGTAAGTTCTTTTGAAGCAAAGTGTAATCTCCCTTATTACAGGCAGCTTCCATTTACTCCTTTCCTGCCAGCTAACAAAACAGGGTGCTCTGGCGAAATGGCCTTCCAATATGCCTATAGGGTCTGCCTTCCTACACTCCTCAATCCTATTCAATCAGGGATTTATGTGGTTGAGAATTCACAGAAATACTTGACTGTAAGGTGAAGACTTGGAATCCTGTGAATGATATCAGCTGGCCGGGGGTCCTATAGGACATCCAAATAGTCTCGCAACGTGGAAGGACAGAGCACGTGCAAGTAATGATTTATGGAAGCTTTCTCCCTATATATCTTCGAACACTTTAAGATTAACTTCACTTATTGTTTGACTATTGAGTTCTTGTATCGTCAGAAAACCTACGTATTCGATCAGTAAGGATTAATCTCGTGAGGCTTGCCCCCAAAGTAACATATGAGAAATTCTTGAGTGATGAGATAACGGCAGTGGTGACGACAAGTTGCAACAACCTTAGAAGGGAAGAGCAGCTCCGGTTGCCAGAACAGTGTTGACGTATGGCAGATTATGTTGGACTGCTTCTGCTGTATGATCAGCTTGAGGAGGAATTTCAGGGTTTTCAACAAAAGGGGCTTGCTACGGCTCACGGGCAATGCCAGATTCCCGTCTCCCTGTTGGACCAACTATAGACCTCATGTTCTTTTATCGGCCATTATGGCCTGCAGTCCGTCTTTAGTTGGGTAAATGTAGGCCAACATCAACAACATACAGAGGAGAGTGGGATATCTTCTGTTTTGCTAGGCAGCTAAGTTTTCCCCTTAGTCTATGGCAGCTGCAGAAGGGAAGAAAACACTTGGTAGCTTTGGCAGCGCAAAGAGGAAATAAAGAGAAACAAAAGGAAAGAAAACTCCCGTCACAGTACTGTAGGCCAGTGAATGTTCATACGCACTTTCTAGTGGGAAGAAAAGTATTGTGCTTGTAGCACTTGAAGCATTGAAGTGCTAGAAGGTTGTAGATCGCTGAATTCTTCCTTATTAAAACCGTCTCTCTATTCTCCTTCTCTGTCAGCTACCAAAACAGGGTGCTCTGGCGAAATGAACCTTCCAATAGATCCTATTGAAGCTCTGTGTCTGTCCTGAGGTTTGAGGGCGACATCCTTCACTGGAATTCCGGTTTTTAACCCTCACTTTGAGAAGGAAGAAAAGCACTTACGTAGGTCTTCTTAGGAAAAAGAGGAAAACAGCGACAAACGGCGGGCAAAGAAAGCACCGCCGTTTATGCTCCTATATTTCTTGGAAGATTATACCTTCCACTATAGGGAACGAGCAATTTTGGCAACAATGACCGCCATACATGGGATAAATTGCCGTCACTTATAAATCTTCCGCAGTGTACCGCTCACGAGGGCGCCAATCTAACATTTTCCAAGCAGCGACTTTTCTAGAGAAAAAGTCATCCCTTAGCTTTGGTGATTTTATAGGCTATCCCAAAGATGCTGCGTGGCAGATTCAGGAAGGGCCGAGAAGGCATGCCGGACCGGGCACAACTTCTTCCGTCGAGCAAAGGGGGTAAGGCAGGAAGCTTTCCCATCAACAAACCTACCTAAACATAAGCATCATAGCAAGCATAGTGAGCTAGATGCCTGCAAAAGCTTTGATAGATAGAGTTTGAAGAACCATCAGAGACGGCGGTTATATATCTTATTCCTCTCGCCTCTGTGCTTCTTCTTCAATCCCTAGCACTCATCCGGACCTCCACCTTGATATTCATTCATCTACATTTTATATCATTAGCCTCGTTAAACAAGCCAGAAATAAGGAGCAACATCGCAATATTGAACGGACATTCTGGTACTTATTCGGTGTGGGCAGCGAATCTTTCTGGGATATTTACCCTTCCCGACGCCTTGCCCCGTTATACAATCGATCACAACCACGGCGTGAGGATCGCCAAAAAGTAAGTCCCCTTGTTTTGGGAGGCCCGGTAGCCATACCCTCGTCTCGATCGGCTTTCCAGTCTTTTCTTCTCCAATAACCTTTACCGCTCCTGCAGCACTGGAGGAGATTGTCTCCAATAACCTCAGCATGAACAGCTCTGACACTATCGCGTCCTTTGCTAATACAGAGCCAGACGACAACAATATCCCCGCGATCAAGCGGGATCCCGAAAGCGCAGTCATGGATACCCTCCGGTTGAGGGGATACCCCAACTCCACGGGCACGGACGGTCACCATCTTGTCACGGCTGGAGGCCAGAACGAAGTCTTACCACCCCTCCGCCAGATGTTGGGAGATATCATGGACAACCTGGATGCCGTGGACGCTATGAAGCGTGAAAAGAAACTGCCGTGCCTTGCCGCCATGCTCGGAGATGTTATGGCTGCTACGGATCATGGCAGATATGACAGGGAGTTAGCGTACCTCATCGGCGTGTTGCGGAATGTCAACAGTGCCCTGTATGTAGCAATGTATACCAGCGCGCTAGCATATGTCATGCGAGTCGAAAATGGCGAACGGGATGCCGAACTGCCGGGCTGGTGGGGGGCTTCCGTGGATTACGAAAGCCTTTTGCAATCAACCGTCTTTCCTTCTGGAGGATGGCTCATCGCTAGGTTATATGGTGAAGATTATCTCAACCATGTAGCCCACTTGCAGGCCGCTATGCATGACCGAAGGTATTGCCACGTACTGGCGACTGTCAAGGCCCGGGAAGACCAACGGTTGTATGAAGGCCTGTTGACGGATGTCACTTACGATGTGCAACGCGCAAGGGACATACCACAGCTTGCTAGAGGGCTGTGGAACTGCAACGTCGATGGACAGGGTATGGTTCATGCTCCTGAAGCCGAACCCGTAGAGTTGGTATCTCGGTAGGTACCTGACGTAGCGATTTAACGTCGAATCATATGTGATGCTAACAGGGCTAGAGCTGAAAGGAGAGATGCCAACTGGCTTTTGACAGAGCCACTCGCCAGATCCGAGGAGCATTGATCTAGTAAGTGCCTGATGTTGCCACGCGGCTTGGGAGGATAATACGCGATGCTAAAAGGGCTTTATTCTGAAGTAGACCGAGTTCTCCGGCTTCTCTAATTACGGTTGAAAGCAGCGGTCCGGCTACCGATGTGAAGGCTGAAGCATCACTTCAGCTACTTTGTACAAGGCTGAATGCAGCACCTCTTTTATTTCGCACAAGACTGAAAGCAGCGCTGGCAGCTGGCATTTGTTGAGACTACCTGTTGAAAAGCAATCCGGTCGATGTGCTTTATCATGTTCGCCTTTTTGATACTGTTGATCTTTTGATAAGCGTTTTCGTTTAGTTTTTCCTTTTTTTGTTTTCCTTCTCCTTTTATTCCTTTCACACATATCATTGAGTCTGGCTCCTGTCCACTTTCCATTCGACCCTCCCATATTTGCCTGCGAATGCATTCCACATATTTCGCTGGTTGGCTTTGCGGATGAGCGCGGATAGCACCTCTAGGAAAAATGGACGTGCATATTTGACACTTCCAGTCTTCTCCCCTAACTGGGCCTTCAGGAATTATCTGGCCATACATCCGTACATGCCATTTTTCTGCATTGTTGGCTTCAAATTTGTAAAAGTTGCGCGGAGGTGTTCGAGTTGACGTTGCAAGTTGGATTGGGTATCATGTTGCGAGCGATATTGTTTTGTATTCCGCCAATAGAAATAATGTATCTAGAAGGAAGATAATCAATTGATATTCTCGATATAGTCTGCACTTTGAATCGAATATCCGCTCTAGTGTTCGAGACAGTAATAATGTCGAAATTGAGGCTGATGAGGTGAGGTTGTAGATGATAATTACTAAGCTACGTGTAGCCTGCCATTTCGGGCCTGGTGTCGCTTTACCTGCCGCATACGGTTACGCTTCGGACTGCCGCATATCAATCGATGTGTTCGCTGCGAAGCAGCGATCACCAGCAGCAGACGAATGTCGAAGAGCTCTCCCGTGTAAACAAGTATTTCCATAATCTTGAAATTTAATACAATCTTACTGCAGCAATGGATCCATTCTCAGCTGAAGGAGGTGAATTAAACCCAGCCCCACCCCCAATTGCTCAAACGCTAACTCCGGAAACCTCCCAGAGCTCCTTAACATCCACAACGCCTTCCACCAAGGCCAATACCAAGTAGTCGTCGACTTCGATACCTCCTCCTTCTCTCCCGAAAATACCCTTACCGCCCGCATTCTCAAGCTACGCGCGAAGATAGCCCTGGGGCAGACCGAAGAGGTCATCGCGGATGTTGAGGGGGAGGATGTGCCAGACCTAGCTGCCATCAAGGTGCTGGCGCAAAATACTGGAGGAGATGAAGCGGGGGCATTGAAGGGAGCGGAGTCGCTGGCAGCGAAAGAGTCGGAAAATGCTACAGTGCAGGTTCTTGTAGGGACGGTGCTGCAGGCGCAGGGGAAGAGTGAGGAGGCGTTGGCACTGCTGGCGAAACATCAGGGGAATCTTGAGGCGTGAGTACTGTCTTGCAATAGGATGGTGAAGGTCATGCTAATTTCAGGTTCCTTCATTACTTAGTGTCGCCCTCGCCGTCCAAATCCATCTGCAACAAAACCGCACCGATCTCGCGATGAAGGAGGTCCAGGCCGCACGACGATGGGCCCAAGATTCGTTACTTGTCAACCTAGCTGAGTCTTGGGTTGGCCTGAGAGTGGTATGTTGCCTATCTTCCCCTTCATTCCTGGGGGAGCTTTTCGTAATCCCGATACTGATTCGTGAATAAACAGGGCGGCGAAAAATACCAATCCGCATTCTACGTCTACGAAGAGCTCGCCTCGGTCCCCAACACATCCTCCGCACTTTCAATTGTCGGCCAAGCCGTCTCCGAACTACACCTGGGCCGTCTGCCAGAGGCTGAGGTCGCGCTCCAATCTGCCCTTGAGAAGTATCCAGATGATGCGCAGCTGATTGCGAATACGATTGTCCTGAATGTACTGAGCGGCAAGGACGTGACAGAACTTACTTCGTGAGTAGTCTCCATTTTTATTTGAGCAATCCCGCCTTCGTCGTTTTATTGCAGGAGGTGGTCTGAACTTTGCTAACCAATGAACGTCTTTTAATTCCAGCTCCCTCCAAAAGAGACAACCAGAGCATCCATTCCTCACGGATTTGGCAGAGAAAAGTGCATTCTTCGATGCTGCGGCATCGAAGTATGCGGCGAAGGTGTCTTCATAGCTAAATCGGTTTTCTTTCCTGCTTTTTTATTCCCTTATCAATCTTCTATTTAGCAATGTCAGTAATGCGCTGTTAGTTTTTCTCACTTTCTTCCTTATCTAGGTTTATCCTTTCCATCATTGTCCAATTTCACGTTTCTAGTTAGCCTTGTTTATATCACTTTTAAATAGACGAAAGAGTCAAGACTGAAATGATCAAAAAAGGATACAAATGGGTCTTCCTCCAAGGTAACTCGATATAAAAAAGTCGTTTCCCAAACTAAGTACCCACTTCCAGCATCAAATGAATACAGATCGATTAAAAATATTATCGACATTGATATCGTTACGTTCGTACATTACAACTCACACTATCAAATACACGCAAGCGATATGCTATATGCAACAAGTCTCCACCGTCATCAACGGATCCCTGCGATTTCTTTCATCTACAATGAACAGCCCCTTCCCCCCCCCCCATGTGGATAAAGCCCTCAAAGCTTCGACATCAAGAACGACGAGTATGCCTTCCCCTGTTCCGTCTCCGTTTTGTCGCGAAGTATCTTATTTATGATGGGGGCATCGTGAGGCTCGTCCTTGCCTACGACATATGTGGTGTTGGGGAACGCAGACTGTGAATGTTAGCGCTTTCGTGGTTGCGGTTGGGAGATAAGGGGCTTGAAAGCTCAAGAGATGAGAACAGTTGAAAATACTAACCTTAAACTTCTCCACAAACATATTAATAGGAGTCAAAAACAGCTCATCCGCCCCCGCCACAAACAGCACATCCCTCACTTTAAGCCCCGCCCACCATTCCGCCGGCGCCCTCAGCGGCTCAAGAAAATTGTCCGTTTCCTTCCCCGCAATGTAATACTCCGCCCACCTCTTCAGTATCGCCGGTGTAAGTATGTCCTTGTACTGATTCTCTTTAAACGAGGCATAGTCCTGAGAAAACGACACCCACGGCGAGATTGGAATTGCGCCTGCAAACGGCTCGGAAATCTCCAGGGGCTCAATGGCCTTGTGCGGGTGCGACACGTGCGAGAGGACTCCCAGGACTAGATTACCGCCAGCAGAGTCGCCGGATAGGAAGACGTCTGAGGGGGAGCGGTTGGTGGTGTGTAGGATATGGCGGACCGCGCCGACGGCTTGTTGGATCTGGGTTGGATAGACGGCGTGAGGGGTTAGGGTGTAGGTTAAATAGAAAATGGCGATGTCTTTGCCCGCGGCGGTTAGTTGGTCGAGAACGTCAGAGGGGAATTGGAGGAAGCCCGCGCCGGCGGCGGTTGCAAAGCCGCCTCCTGTAGTTTCGAAGGGGGTTGGGTTAGCCTTGTTACCAATTTTGAAGGGGGTGATTATTCACGGATCGTACCGTGAAAGTAGATCAATACGTTCTTCGCATTTTTATCTCCGATCCAGTGGCCCAGGGCGCCATGGTCTAGGGAGACTGTTTGTGGGGTGAAACCTTTCTTCTTTGCAAGCCCTTCGTATACTTGGTCGGTTGAGGGGACGGTCGCCCTGTTCAAAGGAAGTAATTAGTGGATTGAAGAAGTCATGGACGATAAGGTTATGGAGATGTTCTAAAACCAGCACCCGCGAGGGTGTCTGTCATAAAAATTAGGGTATGAAGCTTACTGATTCTGTCTCGTTGAAGACCGAGTAACCAATTTCCGGATAACTGCGTGGGTTACATGCCGGCTATAGTATCTGTGCCCGCTCTGCCCACGAAACACACCGGTGATGGCAGCGTATATGGCTGCTGCCAGCAAGGAGAGGTTTGCCGGGACCAAATCGAGTTTCTCGAGAATGGTGAGCTTTGGAGGGTAACTGGAAGGGCCCATGATGACGAAATCTTAACATAGATACAAAGGTCTCTGGTGATATCTCATCGGCCGCTGCTGCTCCGTAAAATCTCCAGTGGTTTTTCTTCCTCGAGGCCGCAACCGGGATATAGAATAAAGAAAGGAATAGACAAGAAGACCAAGTGCACGACGAGAAGCAGTCAGCTTAGTCGGAATTGCGCCGCGCTATCTCCACCTCAAATAGCACGAGGGGCCCTAACCCCAGGATTTAGAATTCATTATTGTTGTCGGGTAACACACCCCCTGCGACCCGCCGAGGGCTGCATAGACTCCATACCTTGAGCGACGGTTGGTTAAGTTCGTTGGGGTACAGCGAACTTGAAGCTAGGAAATCCCCTCATACTTGGCGGCAGCGGGGCGGAGTCGTCTGAAGAGCTGTAACAGTATCTCCGGGGTATCCTAGTAGCCGCATGTTCCTCGGCTGTAGACTGTAGTTGAAACTTGCACCCCATAGCTACGGAGTTCTTATGGGTCTATTACTGGAGGATCATTTTTAAGCTTGAATTAGGCTTACTCTCGCCGGACTAGTCCGTTTTGGGAACCGTGGGTATAGTCAGATCACGTGGCACTGCGTCACCCCCTGAAATTCCCAAGTTGGCAATCAAATGGCACAGTAAATAATCGGCTATTTGATTGTAGACTATGCTGCAATGCATCTGAGCCAAAAGATTGTTTATTATCGACTTGGTGACCTTTTTGGGCGGCATCAAATTCGATGCCTACTAGCCCTAAGTGCTCCCTGCCTACATAGGAGTAGTAGTAATTAGTAGGCTATGCAGATGTTGACTCAGATGTCTCCGATAATCTCTTCCATCGACCATGCAGCAACAAGCTTTTCTATCTGAAGTAATCTAAGTAATTATTTACAAGCCCAGGGTGCGGTATATTGTTCTTGAATACCATAGTATCTACAGCACTACCTCTCTAGACGCTTCCTGGCCCCCGGGCTTCTCATAGCTTAAGCAATGGTACCCATCCCAGTCCGTCCAACCATATAGCCCCCGCTGACAGCTTTAATAGTCGGTCTTCGACAATATTCCTCAAGAGTTGCTTGACAAAATAGCATCTGCACTGCCGCTATCATCTCTGGCTGCATTATCTGCAGCATGCAAACCCCTGTATTTTCGCATTCTGCCACTGCTGTACGAGTCCATTAGCTTGCAGTTTTACACCAGCGAATGTGGCCGGGGTAGGGAGCTTCATCTTCTGCATTCACCCGTCCATCTGTTTTTCCGCACTGTTCGGCAACGTCCACTGTTAGGAACCTATGTGAAATCTTCATGCTTTGATATAAGACAAACAAAATTCCATGGATCTACCAAAATAGTCTGCAATAAGCCTTCTCCGGACTTGTGTGATATCTGGAATGGTCTTGTCAGAGAGCTGGCCCTCCCCTTTTCACAGAAACTGGAAGCGGATATTCAACTAGGCCATCCGAGTGCTTTTATTGCGCTACTTCTTACCCAGCTTCCGAATTTGGAGAAGTTGAGACTGGGATATGGCTTCTTTCAAGAGTCTAAGCAGATTGCTGATATGCTCGAATTTATCGGGTCTGAACCACTCTCGTACCGTGGCTCACGGTTCTCCAGTTTGAAAGAGATATATGTGCAGAACGATATCGACGGTGCCATTGCCTACGATGATGATGCCACGACAAAGGCCAATCGTTCGTTCTTGGATTTTCCCTCCCTAGAACTTCTTGATATCATCGTGCAAGAGCCGCGAGACAAGCGATTAGAAAGCGTCGGTGACAAGAATAGCAAGCCACTGCTCCCACACCTCAAAACCCTCCGCCTAACCGACAACGGCGTGAGCATGAACAGCCTCGCCTTCGTCCTCTCCACCGTCCCCAGCCTCACCACATTCGACTACTTCCGTGCCCAAAATATTGAAGCCCTGAAATTTGACCGAACCTATAGACACCATCACACCAACCACTGGCAACTCCTCACCTCAACCCTCTCCACCACTCACTCACACACCCTCAAACATCTCACAATCGCCGCCGATTCAGGAGATATCGATGAATGGCCCCCTCACAACATGGACAGGAACTGGGTCTCTACCATCTGGCTCCGCCAGGGCTCCCTTTCCTCTCTATCCCAATTTACAGCTCTCCAAAACCTCGAAGCCCCGATTGCCGTCCTGCTAGGCTGGTACCCAGATTTCCTCAACAGGACCCTCCGCGGCATTCTTCCCCCCTCCCTCCGCCACTTAACTCTCAACGACGACCTGTCTGCTTACAACCACACCTACAAATGGACGACCTGGCATCGCAAACACATCGAAGCCACACCCGACCGCCCCCGCCAAGTCCACGAATTCAGCGATAGTACTCCTATCTTCCAGCAGTTGCGCGACTACCTATTACCAGCAGCACCACACCATAAGCCCCTAAACCTGCGCAGCCTCCGCCTCAGAATGCGGGAAGGCCAACACTGGAACCTTTCCCAGCTGCGCATTCTCGAGCAAATCTGTCGCGAGGCGAGGGTTCTTTGTATTGTCTACGAACGGATGAAGAGCTATCGTCCCAGGTGCGATAGACTAACCGGCGACATGCGGGAAATGGTAATTTACGACCCTTCAGACCCGAATTCCGGGTCAAATGAGTTTTGGGAAAAGCCCGATTATCCAAGCCGGTATTATTGTGAGTCAACAAAGAGATTCTTTTATTGATTTCATGTCGTTTAAGTACTTTCAGTTCCTATTCTGTGCAATGTTTGTTTTTGTTTACTACTGTATATACACCCTTTATTGATCTACAACTATATGACGATGTATATGACGATGTGATTCAAAATGTGATATTTCACTGCATTAATTCTATTTATTTGCGTTGCGAATGGTCTTTTGCCAAAGATCCATCATATTAAAATTGTGTCTAAATAACCAGCTTTAAATTTTACCTCTATCCAGGTCTGTAGATAATACCACGCGTATTCTTTTTTAAGAAAAAAAACCCAAAAGGGGGGAATATTGAAAAAGAAACAGGAGATAACAAAAAACTACCATAGCATTGAATGCGTCCACCTTCACAGATGCCCATTGATAGTATCCTCGGAACGATCCAACTCGCAAAAAGCTTTGAAAGTAGTAAACGGCGTCTCATCACCCTCTTCAGCAGTGCTCTCAATGACACACTCAGCATTAGCCCCGACAAAAAACACGTGACCTTCCCTGACCTCTTCAGTCTTGGCGGGGCCGACGCTTATCTTTCCTTTGCCACTTGTGCAAATGACGATACTGGGACCATTGATACCTTCAAATGTTGCTTTGGCACGACCCTGTTTCAGTTCTGTCTTTACCACGGCAAATTCTTCAATGGGGGGGTCGTAGAGCAGAGAGGACGAGCCACTAGTGAATGCGGGGAGATTTAGGGTCATGTAGGGGTAGTCTGTTGGTTGCATCTTCTGCTCTTCGATGGGTGCGTAGTTGTAGGTGAGCATATCGGTTAGGGTGGACACGTCTTTGAATTTTGGAGTAAAGCCAGCGCGGACGACGTTGTCGGACGATGCCATGCACTCGATGATGTCGCCGGAGATGTAGGCGTGGATGTCATCAGCCTTGAGGAACATGGCCTCGCCTGGGGAAAGCTTGACGAAGTTGAGGAAGAAGAAGACGAAGAGACCAATGTCATTAGGGAATTGCTCGTTCAGGCGCGTGGCAACTGCTGCTATCTCCTCTGGGTTCGAGGGGTTGGTTGAAGGGGATGACTCTGAAGTGGCGAATGTGGATGGGGAGGATTTGGCGGCGGAAATGAGCTTCTCCGCTGCAGAGGAGATGGCCTCTGGCGAGGAATTCATCAACTTTGTAAACACAGTCCGTAGGGCAGACTTGTTCTTTTCTGTAGCTGTGGGATCTTCAGAGTCCTCATGGCCACGAACTGCATTTTCAAATGCCTCTGCAGCTTCTAATCCGACGAGCTCCCGAAGTGGTTCGAGAGTACGCAGGAAATGGACAATTTCAGCCAAAGGACGGAAGCCGCAGAGGCCCTCAAAAGGCGTGACGGCAATAGTCATCTCTGGCTTGTGATTGTCATC
Source organism: Helicocarpus griseus UAMH5409 (assembly GCA_002573585.1). NCBI lineage: Eukaryota > Fungi > Ascomycota > Eurotiomycetes > Onygenales > Ajellomycetaceae > Helicocarpus > Helicocarpus griseus. The sequence goes on from PDNB01000033.1 coordinate 35,474, forward strand.
TAATAGAGCATTAACCCACATTTCTGGTAGCAGCCTTTAACGTTTCTCAGCGGGTAACTAACCGGGGTAGTTGCGTGGATCCCTCTCATGGAGTATAACTGCCAGTTGTTTGTTTGGGTGTGCTTGGATCGAGAGAGCTTTGCGGATAGAGAGAACTTTGAAGAGGAATGGTAATTTCCCTTTATATTTTCTGGTGACTTCCTGCGACATCAGTGCCTGGTTATCCTGCACTAGGTCCAGCAATGTCCTCTGGGTGTCGAGGTCTTTGGAAGGGAGGGAGGGGTGGGTGCCCATCCAGAGCTACAAACAAACAAACTGTTAGTACAACACTTCAAAGCTCCCTAGGTTTCTGTTTGGCAAATGGTAGAATACCTCTGCGTATGGTCTTTCATCTTGAATGGAAATGTCTGTTGAAGGGGTTGCTGCCGCATATCTAGCCGCAGCGGATTCCTGGCCGATCTTCCCTGGAGGATATCAGCAACAAAACGGCGACAGAGCTGTATACCAAGATAAAAAGAGTGCAGATATACCCCAGTCGTAGCTATTGACGCCTGTTAAATGTGTGTATAGTGTTATTAAATGTGTAATTGTTGTTTGGTATAGGGGCTCACTCACCGCATTGCAGCCGCAAGAGGGGCACCTGCATCGTGGAATGGAACAGCGTGAAGAGAGATGATTGAGTGGTGCTTGCGGTTTGAAAGACGAACAATGAGCTGTCTCTCAATTGCTTTAAATATCTCTGTTGTTCTCTTCTTTTCCTCAACAATGTCAACCAACACAGTTCCTCATCAATAACAATATAGTCCACTTCTCTCTCTATACATCATCGACTGTCGTTGACTTAAGATTCCCCCGCACTGACTAAGCTGTCTATCACGTGGGGCACTCTGCTTAGCTAATTCCGCTCTTCCCCAGCTGGAATCCCGTGACCGCGGCAAGCCCTAACGCGGTACACCGTCGCCATGTCCAATCAAACCCCCCCGCGCCATCAAGAGGCCGATGACATGCCTGAGTCTGTTCCGGCCCGTCCAACCCAAGCCGCCGTCTGTTCCACGGTTCGCCCTGTCTCGTTGGCTGCCGGCGTCGTTCCGTCTGCCGCGCCACTCCAACAGCCGTCTGCTGCGGCTCCCGCGTCATTGATTCCACCCTCGACCGCTACTCTCCAGATCCATAGTACTTCTACTACTTCTACTACCCCAGATTGCGGAGTATCAAACTCGGAACTTGGACCTCAGAACACCGGTCAGCAGCTTGGTCAAGGTAAAGCTCATCGCAAGACTACTAGTATTAGTTCTAACCCTGCATCTTCAACATCTTCATCTCCTAAGCGTGGCGCCGGGTCTTTCCGGAATCTGTATAGCTTCAGTCCGCCGGCGAGAACCACCCGCAGGCAGGCAAAGGACAGTGACGACTTCGAATTTCAGCTTCTCCCAGGCTCTGAGTGGGAGGCTGTCGACATCGTCAAAGCGAGAAAAGCTCGAGAGGAAAGTGAAAAAGAGGCCAAAGCTCAGAAAGCAAAGGAGAAGCAGGCGAACCCCAAAGCACAGAGCCATCGTCAGCTGTACTCCGAAACCGGAGAAGCCAGCATGTCGCGAAACAGGCCTAGGGGCCCCCCGACCAGGGACAACGGGCTGGCTGCGAATGAAGAAGTTGAGATGTGTGATCGCATTCGCCAGGACATTCTCAAAGCCCAGGAGAAGAACAGGCAGCAAATCGCCGTGAACCAGCAGCTAGTTGCGCTAAAGGATAAGATTGCAAAGGCTGGCAGAAGTGAGTTATCCCAGTTCCTATTTATTCTATTTCCTGTTTGCCTACGCGGGTTTCTTTCGGATTTAAGAAATTCAGTGGGACTTATGCTGCCTTATATCAACTCGTTCCTTTGATGCCCTTTTCTGTCCTCTTTATGCGTTGACTTCCTTAAACTCTGGGGACATCGATATACGCACATCATGTTGTTCAACATTGCTTCGCGCCAGCCACATTTGACATTATTGACTGAAAGGGATGTGCTCTGGATCAAACCAAGGTTCGGGTATTATTTTTCCGGTGGCGGGCGTGACAATGGACTTCATGAAGCAATACTGCTCACGCATATTGCCAATAAATAGTTGATTTCGGACTTAATTGCCATCATTAGGACATGCTATATACGTTCCCAACCGTTAAAAATCGCCTGCACTTTTTTTTTCCCTGCTTACCTTGTTGCCTGTCCCGTTACCTGTCATCATCCGAGTTTGGCTATTTATTTCTTCTCCTTTGCCTTTATCCTTTTTCGTTTAAATTGACTTTCAATACATATTATTTCATTTTCTGAGCCAAGTTTAGAATGAAGTTGCTAATACCAGATTCAGAGGCTACAATAAACGAGCTCGAGCAGATGGAGAATTATTATCGCCAAATGAATAAGCTCAGCGAGGAGGAACGTGCAATACTCAATGACGAGCCACACGATGTCATCAAAAATCTCGAGATCCTGAAAGCTCTACGCTTAGCGTCTAACGAGGCTTCCCAGGCCCAAGGCCAAGCCGCACACCCTAGCAAGCCACGCAAAAAGAAGGCTGAAATTGAAACCCCAGTTTCCGATTCTCCGGCTACGTCAGCCCCTGGCGTTTCTGACAAACTCCACCGTCTGAAGAGTAGCACCCAAAGAAGCACCAGTGTCTCCAGCAGCCAAGCTCGTGAGGCGGTTTCTGTCAAGAGCGAAGATGGTGGGGAAGGCACCAAGGGTACCGCAGCGGAAAAGAGTGGGCATCTGTTTGTTGGCGCCGAAGTTGTCTTCAAGCACAACAAGAAGCAGCAGGGTGTGGAGGGTGAGGGTATTCAGTGCATTATCAAGAGCATTGCCGGAGAAGGCCACAAAAAAAGGTAAGCCCGGACAGCATGGAAAACTTTTTCCAAAAGCTGACAGCAGCCCCAGGTACGATGTCCAGGACCCGGAACCGAATGAGAACGGAGAGGAAGGGGCTGTTTATAAGACCACTGCAGCTTCGTTGATCCCAATTCCCCAGATGGGGTCTTCCCTGCCTTCCTTCTCTGTTGGAAAGCAGGTTCTTGCGAGATATCCCGACACCACTACTTTCTACCGCGCTGAAGTTATGGGTTCCAAAAAGGACGTGTATCGACTGAAGTTTGAGGGCGAGGAGGACGATAAGGAGATGGATGTTGACCGCCGCTTTGTACTCGACATCCCAGGGAAGTGACGGCCTCGCGTTAATTTCCCCCCGTGTCATTTGTGACTGAATTGATGTGCGCGCGTGTACACGCGTGCTACAAAAATTTTCGCACAGCACGATCACTGTTTCTTTCCGTTACCTCGGTCTTGATTCTCTTCTGAATTCGGTGGGAGGATTGGAGTTTTATCTCATGGTTGGCGTACCAAGCGGGTGTTTGGCAAATACTACTTGGCGGCTGGCCTGGGTTTCTTTTTCGATATTTGGTTAAATTGGGATAGGAGTCGGCGGATACCTGCATTCGGTTTATTTGACTGGCATTGAATATTTCACTTTTCTGGTTTATTTATGGTGTACCAATATCCTGTGAGCGCGGGAGTTCAGGATAGATGGCGGGCAGCTGGCTTCTACATTACATAGGAACACAAATTTCAAAAGTAATTTCATCAGCGATATCTGTCAATCTCTTACTCCGAGTAAATTAATTATATTCCCGATAATTAAACAAAGCCCAGCGGCGTCTGTCATATTGGTAATTTATGCGGTCATTTCCCCCACAGCTGACTCAGCCGACGACCGAGGCTGCGGCGGACTTCAAATAGCGGCACTGGCATCAAAGGATTCATCGGACATCATACTTCAACCGCTGCATGGCTATATCCCTCCCTGTGCTATCAATCGGGCGCCATACATGCTATAGCCGGTCTAGTCTTACTTTCTCATCCCTCTCTCTGCATGACCAACGCCCACCATGCCCGAATTCCCCTCCCACGCCTCCCCGTACTTCTCGCCGCAGCCGCTCCACCCCCGGCACCCGGCGCTGGACAACTACTCCCTCGCTGCCAGCCACAGCAATGATGCCGGTCCCACGTCCTCACCATCATCGCACACTTGCGAGCAATCGCCCGGCAGCAGTGCCGTCAGCAGCCAGCATCCTCAACTTCACCCGCAACCCCAGCCGCAATCCCCCCACCACCTAGCCGTCAGCCAAGCCAGCACCCCCGCGCTCCCCGACTCCCTCATCTCCCCTTCCTTCACGCCCCCCTCAACACCTCATGGCCTCGCAACGGCCTACCTCCCCACCGCGCAAACCACAATCTCAACAACAGAGTCGCGCGATCGCCTGATCCACGCCAAGCCACCCAAGCTACTCCCCCGTCTGCCGCAGGTGGAATGTGTGGTGCGCGCGCGCATCCCGACGACGACGGGGGCGGAAATGTTTTTGCACCTATATCAGAATGATGTGGATAACAAAGAGCATTTGGCTATAGTCTTTGGGAATGCGATTCGGAGTCGCAGTTTGGATCGGGTGAGGCAGGGGGAGACAGAGATGGATCGCATGATTCGGGGCGCGTATGTGGGGAGGTTGTGGCCGGGGAGGCAGCATAGTCGAATTGATGGGGACAAATCGGTGGAGAAGGGTAAAGATGTTGCGGGCGGGAAAACGGAAGCGGGTTCGAATGACGCTGCGGACGCGGAGAGGACGGTTGAGCAACAACCGGCAGCAACGCAGTCACAGACGCCGCAGCAACAGGGACCGCTAGTTAGGATACATTCGGAATGTTACACGGGGGAAACGGCGTGGTCGGCCCGGTGTGATTGCGGCGAGCAGTTGGACGAGGCTGCACGGTTAATGTCCGAGGCTGCTGCCTCCGACGAGCATAACCCCGGCGGCGTCATCATCTACCTCCGCCAGGAGGGCCGCGGTATTGGCCTGAGCGAGAAGCTCAAGGCCTACAACCTGCAAGATTTGGGGAATGATACCGTCGAGGCAAATCTGATACTGCGGCACCCTGCTGACGCGCGCAGCTATGGCCTGGCCACGGCCATGCTGGTGGATCTGGGGCTGGGTGCGGACTCGGAGTATGGCGGCATTAGACTGCTGACGAATAACCCGGATAAGGTGATGGCGGTCGAGGGGCCAAATCGGGAGGTTGTGGTGGAGGAGAGGGTGCCGATGATTCCGCTGGCGTGGAGAACGGGGGGCGAGAGGGGAATTAGGAGTACGGAAATTGAGGGCTATCTAAGGACGAAGGTGGGTTCTCCTTTTATCTCCCTTTCGATTTTCTTGATGCCCTTGTCTGCGTTGCTAACAGCCGTGATTGATATGCAGATTGGGAAAATGGGACATATGCTTCAATAGCGCCAACTTGCCGAACAAAATTCATCTTCCCAAACCCTACTTCATTTATGCCCCTTTACTCAGCCCGATTGCATCTGTATAAACCGTCCCACGCAGCTATATCATGTCTGCATTGCATGAGTCTTCATCCTCGCATGGCTGACCAAAATATACGTTACTATACATACTTGTATATCCCGTTACATCTATGGCGTCTTTTTGATGTTATTGGATTTTTTGAGATAAACTCTATTTTCAGTTACGAGCGCAGTCGATTTATTGAGTTATTGATTTCTATTTCTTATGATTTTATGCGAATTGGCCCTGTGTACAGTATACCATGTTTTTTTTTCCCCTGTTACCATTCATTAACCATGCTCTATCTACACCATTTCCATCTTAATCATTTTCCCTGAAATCTGTTGTGGATGTTATTCAATGCGTGAACGAAGGGGGTTGAAGTTGCAGATACCTTAAGTATGAACTGGACTATGCTGTTTCAGTTCAGCTCCAAGTTATGTATTCATCTTCCATCTCATTCTACCTACCTAGGTAATTACCTACGCCCACCTCTCTTACTTTCAATATGCCCATTCCTCCAAACCTCCCACCAATCCAGTCAAAACTAACAAAACAAAAGAAACCAAAAACAAAAACAAAATGGAGGTAGCCAACCATATTTCCATTGCTAGACTTCCCAGCCCCTCAACCCCTCAACACAATATCCACCCTACATCTTCCTCCCCCGAGCAAAAAACAACCTCGTCGCCCCCTTATTCGGCAGCACCCTTCCCTCCGGCGGCGCCACCTCCCACTCCGAAACCAACACATCTACCTCCTCCAGCCCCGCGCGGACAAACATCTCCTCAACCTGCGCACGGGAGAAGCTGGCGTGCGCGTGGGAGACGGTGTGGCTGGCGGGGTGGTCGTGGGCATGATGGCCCGCCGTGGATGCTTTGTCATCGGTATTTCCTGGAGAATTGTCGTGACCGTGGTGGTGCCCGTGATGATGGTGATGATGATGGGTGTGCTGTCCCTGGGCATCGGTTGATTGTTCCGATGATGACGACGGTGATGCCAACCAGTCGATTGCAAGTACTATACCGCCGCGACGGACTCGCTCTGAGAGTTTGATCAGGGTGGCTGATGGGTCTTCCATGTGGTGTAGGGACATGGCGATGGCGGCAAAGTCGAAGTCGGAGGGGAGGGTGGAGAAGGGGTTGTTTTCGTCTGCTGCATCTTTGATTGATGGTGCTGATAGATCTCCTACGAACCCATACATCTGTTCTGGTGCCAGCCCGAGCTGAACGGCGGCTTCGTTGTATTTTTCGATCATGCCGGGGGCTATGTCGATGCCGATGCATTTGGTGAAATGCGGGTGGTAGATCTGGGTGGTTTTGTTAGTTTTGATATTACTTTCTTACTGGGATGCCAGTATTTTATGTGTAATTGTACGATTGTATGGTATCAAACCAGGAAGATTTTTATTTCCCCATCAGATAGAAAGGTTCAAAGGCACTTCGGAATTTTTTTTTTCCTTTTTTTCTCTTTCTGATACATTAAATAAAGAAACTTACCCTTGTCAGGAATCCATTCCCACAGGCATAATCGAGCATTTTCTTCTCTCGGTCTTCATCGCCTGGCGCACCGGTGATACCCAGCCACTCGATGTTCTTCTCGAGGAATTCGCGCATCTGCGCTTGCATGTCTTGCACCCATTTGTCTTTGAAGAGGGCGTCGGCGGAGTTACTGTATTGGTAGATAGGGGTTGAATAGGGGCTCTGATTCCGGCCTGGGGCATGGCTATGGATATGTGTAGGAAGAGTCAACCTTACCTGAAAAACTCCTCGTTGGCGGCCGCTAAACTTCCAGGTGTAGCCAAGATGGCAGAGGTGGTATTGGAGGGTTTATTGGATGAAGACATGGTCAAGCAGAATTATCTTGCTTAAAAGGGGCTTGGGTAGGGGTTTGGCGGGGTATTTGAAGGGAGTTTGAACTCGAAGGAAAAAGTTGATGTATTGCAACAACTTATTTATCAATGGATAGGTTATGCAATAGGCTGGTTTTTTATGAGACTCAAAGATGTGTCGTTTGCTTTCCCTTCGTGGTGTATATTGTTGAGATACTTGATGAAAGAGGCATGGAATAAGGTGGTTTGGGGTGAGATTTATATAGATTCCCAGGACAGCTTGACAAGCTTTTACCCACTTTTGAATGTCTCCGAAATGTTTCCGTCTGCTACCAGATACCAAGGGAATAATACGTGTATGTGGCACCTACATCAACATATATCATTGCTCAAGGTCCTCGCATAATACTCCTCTGCCTGTGCAGCAGAAATATATTGATCGAAGTATACTTTTCTTGCCATTGATTGGATGGGAAGCCAAGAGACAGATCTCGGAGACAATTCCAGCGCGACGGGGGCAGATATGTCTCCGAAGAGAGATCCCCTGGCATATTCCGGGATCTAGGCTTCTTTTTGATTATATGATAGCGAACCACCTAGGTGCAATACGTCCCCGAAAATATTGTTACTGGGGTTTCTGGACCTTGCTCATCATCAATCAACCCGTGGACGCTTCCAAAAATTGGCAGGTTTGCGGCCAATACGTGTGTTTTAGCTTGCAATTTTATAAGCCTGTCTTTCTCATAAACCATGGCTAGAACGTTTGTCCTTTTCTATTATCTGTAACTGGTGTCGATGCTGTTTTTCTGGAGCCTTCAGCCGACTTTGTTCCTTTGAATCATGTGTTTGTATATATATGAGATAAATATATCACGATGTGATGCTGCTGGCAAGGGGCGTACCACGTATCTGGGATGAGTCAAGAGGGGGTAACCGGTCCCCTGAATGGATGAGTAGACATGCCTACCTTGCCACTCAAATCTTGAAGGTAAGAAAACAAAGCTCCAAACCACGATGAAGAGTTGCTGCCACAAGTTGATCCAAATGCCACTGGGATGCCGGTAATCCGCCAAATTATTCGCCTGACCCGTGGGAAGTAATATGTAGTATTCTCGGCCTCAGCAAGTTCTAATATAATAACATTCGTGAAATAGTAGCCTGGTTTCCGCCTCTTTTTGCATCACCTGCATCATCTGCATCATTGTTTATGGGATGAATGACGGACTCTCCTCGACTCATAAGCATATGTCAAGCTGCCTGGAAAGTTAAACTTTAAACCACTCCGTATTCGTGGTAAACAGTGATACTGGTAGTCAGACAATTTTGTCAGAACATACGAGATAACGACGGCAAATGCTGGGCGAATTGGTTTGCAGCACACCTGCTGTGCAACGTGAGCCCTAGATCAAAGCGGCCGCCTGCATGGTAGCCACAGAGCTTTACATCATCAGACCGATCGAGATTCTTGCGGCAGACAGAATCATAAGGAAGAGAACGAGCCGAAATTCAAGCGGTAAGATTCGACATACCGACGAACTGGCGATAGATATATGGCGGATCGTAGTAGTGCACGGCCCGTCAAAGGCTTAAAGCAACCATCGCAATCCTGCGCAGATCAGATAGTGAGCCCGGCATAACTAGCCAATAACTTATTAATGCAGGCGAAACCCGGAGATCTGGGGAAGAGGTCTTCAATTGAGGAGGGCTCAAGGCTGGTTCGGGACCGCCATAGAGGCACTCTTTTCGGCCTTTGAAGAAACCTGAAGAAACATTCGGAATTTCAATCCCCGTTTCTCTTTCTTCAGTACTTAAAAGTTAAGGGTCGAAAGAATCTCCCAGCCTCATGGCGGCTCAAGAGTCAAGGCTGAAGTCGCCCAGCTCAGCCTCCACCGCACTAAGTTGGTGGCGTCGCGGAGGGGACGAAGAATCAGCAAATCCCATCGTGACATGGGGAGACCCTAGGAATGGATCGCCAATATCAAAAACGGTGCGTCGGTGCTTGATCCTCCAGGCTTCCATAGGAAAGGTCTCTGCCATCTGAACTGTGCAAATGTTGTACATGTACTTGAGTTTTGTTGGGCTAAGGCTGAACGTCCGCCGCATGGAAAGACTTCTTTTTTTGTAGAAGAGAGAAGAAACGGTCTCTCAACAGTAGGATATAAGGAGTGGTATCCCATCGGTCTCATGAGTTAAAAGAAGACCTGATATCGTTGTCCAAGCCATGACGTTGAAGATGAAAAAAGGCGTGCAAGAATAATTGAACGGACGCGGAATAGCATCCGGACCGCGAGAATGAGGAATCTTTTCTGGATCTGGACGATCTAGAAGTAGCTGGAAAATGCTAAATACAAAGCCTACCTATTCAAGCCATGAGATATTCCATTTCGAGGACTGATGGCGTATTTGCAGCACCAAAAAAGGAGCAGAAGTGAGTTATCGCAGCAAATCACAGCGCCAAGAAGCCGCCGCTGGCCATCGCCCACCCACGAGCATCGACACACCAGCCCAGAGCAGCTTCATCCACCCAATATCCGCCTTATCAATTATTTCTCGACGCCCGAGATCGCTTCTGTCGAGCCAACTAAACCCTCACTATCTGAGTAGCTGTCCAGGGACGTCTTTCGTGGAGTTCTACTGCGTGTTATCTGTCTTCGACCCCTCCATCGTCCTCATCCTACGTCTATCTGTATCCCTGCAACCCAGTGCCTGACTGCCTCACCTCAACGGCTGATATTTATATCTCGTTTATAACAACAAATAAAACCCCCCCAAACTACAGAAACGCTCTGTGGATGGTCCCTTTTTACACTGGGCCATCTCACATCACGTCAACGAGGCATGACGGGCCACGCTCGCCACCATGAGCCCAACCATGCCTCGCCCGCCGACTCGACCTACTCCGACCTCATGGCCCCTACACATAGTCTGACCCCCGCTCCATCAGAGACCAAAGGCAGCCCGATGTTGCCCGAGTCTAACTCTGTAGCGGGGAGGAAGAGGAAAGCCGTCACCGCTGGCTCGTCCCGCGGCGTGGCCCACCTCACCCCAGAACAGCTGGCTAAGAAGCGTGCCAACGACCGCGAGGCCCAGCGGGCTATAAGGAAACGGACAAAATCTCAGATCGAGTCGCTGGAACAGCGGGTACGCGAACTGACCTCGCAGCAGCCGTACCAGGATCTCCAGGCCGCATTGAGCCAGAAACGCGCCGTGGAGAAGGAAAATGAGGTCATTCGGAGGATGCTCGCGTCCGTGGTGGCCATGATACAGCCCGTCGTTAATGGCGAAGCACCGCCTTCAGTGGCCAGCACGGTTCGAAACTCATGTACGGAGCTCCCAAATTGCGTGGGCTCCGATCGTCGTTCGTGGTCATCCCAGTCTCACGCCGCACCACCCTCTCCCGCTTCCCACTCCGAACCATCAGTACCTCATCCTTCCGCACCAGCAGCAGCTCATCCAGAACCACCACTCCGCACTACAGCAGCCGGCCTCGATCCGAATACAGGACATGGCGTAGCTCCTGGTGGCTCCCCTCGCAGCCTGGAACCTCCTTCGCCGGCAAATACAGGATCCCCCGGATATGCGCTCCGCCAAAACTGGCACGGAGGGCCTGTTCCCCCAGCCCAGACAGACCCGAGATACCCGACTAGCAACAATTTCGAAACCCAGAGACAGTCTCTTGCCCATGGACTAGATTTCTCCGGGCCTGGAGAAAGGCTAAGATTCGAATGCATCTTAGATTCTCCTCCAGGTATTCCCAAAATCTCCGAACTCCGACGTAACTCATCTTCACCCTCGCTCAACGTCCCGATGCGGTATCGCCATGCCCACCCATCTCAGAACAACCTTTTCGATCCCTGCATGGCCCCCCACATGGTACCCGTCCGCAACGTGGAACGCACCTGTATAATAGACGGCATCCTCCTCGACTTCCTTCACACGCGTCAACGCGAAGCTGCAGATGGCACGGCCACCCATGTGCTTGTCGGTCCTCCGTACCCCAGTGTTTCCTCCCTTCTCAACCCCGCCAAAAGCGCCTACTCTCACCCGCTCTCTAAAGTATTCACCGACATTCTTGGCACTTTTCCCGGCATTAACAAACTTCCAGAACAAGTTGCCGTCCTCTACGTAATGTTCCTCCTCATGCGCTGGCAGATATACCCCACTCAGCAAAACTACGACCGCCTCCCGGAATGGCTCACACCACGTACCTCGCAAATCATGATTCCGCACCCTGCTTGGATGGATTACCTGCCCTGGCCCCGTATGCGTGACCGCATGGTTTCCTCCTATCAAGACTACCAATTTGAGAATTGGTTTATCCCATACACCACTACGCTAAGCATCAATTGGCCGTATGAGCCGAGCGATACACTGCTTACTGCTTCGGACTCGGAGGAGCTTATTATCAATCCGGTCTTTGAACGGCATCTGCGGAACTTGAATAATTGGTCACTAGGTCCGGATTTTGCCAGAGCGTACCCACAACTTGTTGATACGACGAGGATCGTGCCTGCGTTGAAGGATCAGCATCCTTCCGCTAATAATAGGGTTGATTGAGGTGACTTTGAGCATGGATGTTGACATCACGTTCCCATTGACTGGTCAATCTTCGGCCGAAGGCCGGGAGGAGGGAAACGGCACACGGTTGGAGTCCTTCACTGGCCTAACACCCATTCTTTCGCTATGGACCTGAGGATGCGATGTATCTTTTCGACGAGGCCTTTTAGGTCTGGAAGCCGCAAGATGTTGCAAGCGTCCAGAAAACCGCATTCCGTCATTTTTACCCTGCAACACGCACCGCCCCATATTATACAGTCTCTTTTCACCTTCAAATACACATGCTTACAAAATAACATTTTCTATATATCTGGTTGTTCACTTGCTATTTGAAAGCGGGAGTTGTCTGGTTTTTTGGACTAATTTTACTTCTTTTCCCCCTTTTCAGCGACCTTGTCTTATATGGGAATATATATCATTTTTACTGACTGATCTTTTGTTTCACGCTGGGAAAAATATACAAGAAAGCGATAAAATATCATAGCAATCCTTTTATTCTCCTTGAAATACGTTCACCAACTGTCTTTTATATGGGAGGCTTGCCGTCTATTCCTTTTTTTCAATTGTTATTATCTTCTATTTAATTTTGCCTTATGATATATTCATATCGAGATCGAGGAGGCCTTTCTATCTATCTTCATTCATCGATATATGATTTCTGCATGCTGGCTGTTTGCCTCTACTCAACCCCATATCCACAATCGCTTGCAAATATGCCAACCGGTCACCTAATCAGTGAAGGGAGAGCCACAGCACATCAAGCTGCCTAGCTACCTAGCTAGATTTTAAACCCTCTTACAGAGACACTCCTCCATCCCCATTTATTCTCAAACACACCAACACTCCAGCTGAACGACAATAGCCTCACATTCCCGTTGTAATTCCATTCCCAGCCAGCGATACCTCTCTACTCATCACGGCCTCGTACTATATTTTACGTCAGCGAGTGGGCATCATTTGAGAAGACGTATATTCTAACAGGAACGGATTTGGATTCTGACAACATATAGGTGTTTTTAGTATTTCCTCCGCCAGTTGTCAAGAAGGGCCGTAGGTTACTTGGAGAGTGCTCTAGATAAGAGGTTCGGCTGCCGTTATTTGCTCTGCGTAGGTAAGTCAATGACGTTTATTAAGGAGTTACAGATGAGTAAACTACACATGTATCTACAACCATATGAATAAGACCCTCATTATAAGAAGAGTAGAAAAGAAAAATAGAAGCTATGGAAGATATTGTTGAATGATAATCTTTGTTATATGGGCAGCCCTGTCATTTCGACCATGGGGCGCAAGCTATCTAAAAAAAATTCTAATCTAAATCTAGCTAATAGGGGGTATTTTGGTCCTGCCATTTGGCACCAAGTGTTCGAGGGAAACAGACCGATGTGTTCTTGTGGCTAACCACCGGTTAAAAACCTCAACCGGGACCGCTATTTGACAAAATGGGGGCTGTATAGTGCTTGTCTGTGTGAGATATAAAAAAAAAAGAAAAAGGGGGCATGTGTAAAGGGGAGGATATGGTGATCCCGTCATTCGACCAAGTGGGTTCAAGGGAAACGGACTGATGTGTTCTTGTGACTAAACATTGGGGAAAACCTTGACCAGGACCGGATGCTAACAACTATCTAAGTATCTAGCTAAGAGGGTTCTTTTTTTTTTTTTTTTTTTGGTTTTCAGTGCGGCCAAAGCCAGCGTCTCCCAAAGGAGATAGAAAGTGTATCCGAAGACGGGCAAGGAAAGGGACAAAAAAAAGTCACAAAATAGAACAAGAAAAGCAGATTTTGACTTTATTGCAGGACGAACCCACAGGCCCCACAGGGTAGAACGGTCCATAGACGCGATCTTAGAATTTTGAGGTTTGATTTTTTGGTTTGTGTGGTTTGTGGTTTGTGATTTTGGTGGTTTTGATGGTTTTGGTTGTTGTTGTTTTTGTTTTTGTTTGACACCCCTTGGCTTGGTGAGTGACTTGTCTTTTGTTCCTCTCTTTCCTTGAGTGGTAGATTGAGTAGTAGGTCTTTGGTTTGGTACAAAAGTAGTGTTTAAAGGTTTGTAAAGATCAAAAGGTCAAGGTCAAAAAGGTCAAAAAGGTCAAAAAAGATCCCAAAAAGACAATTTCAAAAGACAATTTAAAAAAAGGACAATTGGATTCTGGATTCTGGCAGGAGCTGGATGTTGTTTTTGGTTTGTTTTGGGTCGGGTTTGGTGACCCTTTTTGGTTATGCCGTGTTTGGTCGGCTACAAGAGCGGTTAGCAAGAAATGTTATTTAATAGTCATGGGAAAGGGAATATGACATACCTAGTTGAGGAGGTTTGAGGTTTGTCGGAACGGATGGGTTTGATCCGTCTGTCCATCCCATCAATGAGAGTGGCGGGTGTCGGGGTGATAGTTCGGCCCCTTGGATTGATGGGATGAACGTCGTCGTCGTCGTCGTTGTTGTTGAGGAGGGTTTTCGTTGACCGGTTTTTCATCCATCCATGGTGAGTCGACCTGGGACGATGGTTTTCTTTCCCTGTCGGTTTGTCGATGGATGGATGTGGCCGAGGAAGTTGGTGAGGTCGGTGGGATTTATTTTTCCCGAGGTCGGAGAGGATGGTTGAGAGGCCGAATGGATTTTGGTTGTTATCCATGTTGTAAGTCCATTTACCGAAGTCTTGCCGAGGTGTGTTTTCTCGGGCAGCTTTTGACTTGGTGATATGGATGATGTCGGCGAAATTTGGTGAGGTTTGAGATTTTGCGTGTTGGTTATGTGAGGTGAGGTATCTGAGGTTTTGTGGTTGTTGAGAAGCCGTTTGGATTTTAGCTTTATCCAAGTTGTCGATCCAGCCACCGGGGTGTAATGATTTTGCCCCTTTGAGTCTTGGGTGGAATGGATGAGGTCGGCAAGCTTGTGGTTGATGTTTGAGGGTTTTTGAGTCGATGTAGAAGACTCGGAGTTGTTTGAGAAATCCCGGAGGTGACGAGATTGTAGGTGTTTTTCGATGTTCAAGAGCAGTCCGGGTGTGACTTAATGCCGCGAACCGTTGGCGAAATTGAGGAAGGTTTGTAGATTCGAGTTATTTGAGATTGAGATCTGGGTGTGACTTAATGCCGCGAACCGTTGGCGAAGTTAAGATGTTGGTGGGCTTTGGAGTTGTTTGAGATTTTTGAGGTCCGGGTGTGACTTAATGCCGCGAACCGTTGACGAGGTTTAGAAGCTGAGTGGATATAGAGTTGTTTGAGAAAAAGGGGGTTTTCCTGATTATGATATTAGTACACACCGTCGTAAATGATTGGTAAAAACATGGGAGGCAAAGGGGAGAAGGGAAAATGCAAAGTATAGGGGAAGATAGAGACAGATGGAGTATATACTTACTGTTGCTCAAGGTGCAACAGGCCCGTATTTCGTTGGATTCTTCAGAGGTAATGCCGAAGCAAAATTCTTACGTGAAGGCACCGGGGTCCATATCACAGACCACTGACAGCGCTCGGCTTACGACGCTATTGCCCCCGCGTCGCGGTATCCCACCTACGCCACAGAAATCTTCACAAGGTGCTAACCACGCCGCTGTTTTTTTGCTACCTTCTAGTGAAGTATGTGGTGGCCTAAGTTCGACTGAGATATAAACTGCAAAGTTCGATGCCGGTTGTAGATGTTGTGTAGTTGTGGAATTGGGGGGGACTTCGCCGATGCTTCACCCTTTTACCCGAGGTCTTCAGACGCCGTCACCGTCCCTTTTTGAGCCCAAATCAAAAACTTTAAAACAGATTAACACGAAGAAATCGATGGTCAGTCGCTGGTCCGCTATGTCCAACGTGGTTCGCAACGATATGGATTTAAAAGACTAACAGTGCATGAAACAGAACTCTAATGGCAAAAATGAACGACCCGTCCACCTCGAGCGGGATCCACACGACGGTCGGCTAAGATGTTTGTGGTTGCGAGAAAAGAAAATGCACGTCGTGGTCGTACAGGCAAGTTCTTTGTCAGGAGGGTCTGGGTCAGAAAGATAGGACAAAAGTTTTTTGTGCGGCAGGGAAAAGAAAAGAAGAAAGAAAAGAAGAATGAGAGACGGCCTGAGGAGGGTGTTCATATACCCCATGGAAAGGCTAATTTCGAGTCATAGTATTCTAGTCGACAGTAAACGTATACTTTGATGAAAGTTTTTGGGTTATCTTTGAAAAGGGTGACGCGCGACAGTCGAAAGAGAGTTTGGTGGTCTTGAGCAACGCAAAACAGTGGAAGAATATCTTCCATCCAAAGTTAGCGATCAATATCAAAGCCTTTGAGGGCGTGGACCGCCCATTGACCTGGAACTTGGGCTCAGCATGATAGTCCTACAACGCCTGTGTGTAGAGTAGACGGAGCACTCTTCCGACTTCAGGACCTGGTATTGCCCAGATCTACTACCTACACCGTTGCGGTATATAGACAACAGCAAAATCTTTCTATAGAGTCAAGCTTCGGGATCATTTATCACTCCGTAAATAACTTAAGCTTCGGTTCCTGCGGAAGAGCGGGAAGAACATATGTCGTGCCTTGACATCTGCCGAAAAAAAGGGGTTGAGATTACCTAATCCGGTTTAGCGCCAGGACATCCGAAGTTTTAAGATTGGATCTCAAGCTTAACCTTCGCAAGTCTCAGGCATATCCCCATCATCGATTGCGAAAAACTCTGTAGTGAGTCACTAAACGATCACATGAGAGGGAGATAACAGCGGGTTTAATCGTATTTCCGTTCATGAACCCGGGGATAAGGACCATGGCGAATGAAGATTACCGGCCGTGGCAATGGAAAGCCGCAGACAATTGCCAAGCACAACAACTTCCGGCTCCCAGCATTATACATATACTACCTAGGTTTATTCTGAGGATGGAACACAGATACTGGTGCCATGGGATAGCCATCAGGCAGCAAGGGAAAGAGGCAGATGGAAAGGTAGTCATGAGCCAGCAATTCCCTTTGATTCTCTCATCTTCCGATCAGCCAAGAATACATAGTAACGGGAATCATCGCATCATTGAAAATAAATTGTAGACGGACGAAGTTTTCACATCTCACATGTATAAATCTGACAAGAGGGAATTAGTCCGATATCGAGCATCCTCACGGCGAATATGTGGGTGACGTGGGAATGCGCGTACTGGGAATAGAGGGTAACAGTCTCACATGCCACAGAGAGGGGTTTAACAAGTATGCTGCAACACTTTTACCGTGTTCGTTGTATCATACCTATCATAGACACCAGGCCCGAGGATGAGGGGGCTTTAGCTTATAGCACTCTAATGGAGTGTCTAACCATGATTCGGATCTAGTAGAATGCGAAGCACCTGAGAATAGCTCATCATCCACAAGACCGTATCTAAGCAGCCAAACTACTTTAAAGATAGCAGCGCTCAGAAGCAAGAACACGAACGAGGCTCGTCCGTCTCCAGCGTCGGGAAATGACAATGCTTAGAAGTGAAAATCCGCATCAGACTCCATCGAATGTGTGCCTTCATGTGAGAATCTCTGCTGGTAATGTCCCTTAAAGAAGCACTTGATAAACCCTAGCGCCAAAGGTTTGTATTCAAGGAAATGAAAAATCATATCAACGTAGATATTGATATATAGAATTCAGAGATGGTATGATATAGATGGTCTCCGGAAGGCACATTGAAATCGCAAGACTGTCTATAGATGACAGTATATTCTCATGATAATATTTGCATTTTAATATTGAATGAAGATGGATGAAGATGGATGAAGATGGATGAAGATGTGTTGAGTCGGAGGATTTTGTGCAGGTAGACGCATTCCACCACGCTAAGCCGCATTGGGACCAACCATCGTCACCTCCATCATCCGCGCGGGACGGGGCAACTTCAACTTCACTCAGCATCCTCACCGCAATTGACCTCCCCATACCCCCTTTGCAACGCCCACACTCCTTCATATCTCATTGCCCGTTTATGTGGGCGACCCTCCAATTCTAGTCTCAGCTCGCACACCGCACAGAAACCATGACGGAACCCCCCATCGGTATGTTCAGCTCAACATCACCCATCTCCGCAATCCACCACTAACACCGTGATCACACAGTGCTCGACGGAGGAACCGGTTTCCTGAAAGTCGGATATGCCGCGCAGGTATACTTCGAATATGTGCTTCACTCGTGAGGACCCCTCGCTAATCCCTCAATGTTACAGAACTTCCCCGAGCACCAGTTCCCCTCGATAGTGGGGCGGCCGATTCTTAGATCAGAGGAGCAAGATGGAGATATTGTTGTCAAGGATATCATGTGTGGTGATGAGGCTGCTGCTGCTAGATCCATGCTGCAAATCAGCTATCCCGTATGTCTGCCATTTAGCTGCTTGGGCTAGTTTCGCCTCTGTCAAGAAGTAATGCTGATTGCGAACACCGTGTATAGATGGAGAACGGAATCGTCAAGAAGTGGGATGACATGCAACACCTATGGAATTATACGTTTTACGATAAAATGAAGATCGATCCGACAGGCCGGAAGATCCTCCTAACCGAACCACCTATGAATCCACTCAAAAACAGAGAGCAGATGTGCGAGGTTATGTTTGAGGGGTACAATTTCGGAGGTGTATACGTTGCTATACAGGCTGTTTTGGCTCTATATGCTCAAGGTATGGTAACGTGGATGGAGAAATACAGGGTACCTAGCTATACAGTGGGCTGATGTCGGAAACAAAATGCAGGTCTCAGCAGCGGTGTGGTGGTTGATTCCGGTGATGGCGTCACACATATTGTCCCCGTATACGAATCCACCGTTCTAAACCATCTCACACGGCGCCTAGACGTTGCCGGTCGCGACGTCACTCGCAATCTCATTGCCCTCCTTCTCCGCCGTGGCTACGCTCTTAACCGTACCGCTGACTTCGAAACCGTCCGCCAGATCAAAGAGAAGCTCTGCTACGTGTCCTACGATCTGGAGCTTGACCAGCGACTGTCAGAAGATACAACCGTTTTGGTAGAATCATATACTCTTCCAGACGGCAGAGTGATTAGGGTTGGTAGCGAACGGTTTGAGGCTCCAGAGTGCCTTTTCCAGCCCCACCTTGTCGACGTAGAGCAGCCCGGCATAGCAGAGTTCCTGTTTAACACCATTCAGGCGGCGGACGTTGATGTGCGGAGTAGTTTATATAAAGCCATTGTTCTCAGTGGTGGTAGCAGCATGTATCCTGGTCTGCCATCGAGACTTGAGAAAGAACTCAAGCAGCTCTGGTTGACACGGGTATTGCAAGGCAACCCAGAACGACTAAACGTAAGCTCCTCAAATTGTCCTGCGAGATACTAAGCTCCGCAGAAACTCATATGCTAACGTTCTTGGTTATTTTCAGAAATTCAAAGTCCGCATTGAAGATCCTCCTCGAAGGAGACACATGGTCTTCCTTGGTGGTGCCGTCCTCGCAAACCTGGTAAGACATGATTCTTTCGTCCATGCCGAATAACCAAGTCCAAGTTACTAACCATTATCCCTCTTCACAATACAGCTCGCAGACAAAGACAACATGTGGATCTCGAAAGAAGAATGGGCAGAGCAAGGTCCTCGTGCCCTTGCAAAGCTTGGCCCAAGATAGTTCCTATACTCACCACGTAAAATGTCACCCATACCTCCACCTGCATGACTGCTACCCTTTGCGGCCCACCTCATCAAGCAGTTCTCAGCAGAACCCTTACGACTTTCACATCCTGTGCCACTTCCTTCTGGTTGTCCTCCATCTTCATGCTTTTCCTGTTTTGTTTGTTTTTGCCAAGGCACATTCACGCAGGGCGCTGTGTTCACTGCCAAGATTAGAGCGCGCATGTTCTCTTTTTTGTTTCGCTGGCTCGAGAGCTGTGTGTACATAGGTACTTAGCTGCATATCCAAATCAATTTCAGCTTGTTTCACCGGTGGCAAAGAAGTATACGCGAAAATGTTATTGGACTTCTTTTCTTCCACCATCTAGTCAGTATTATTGGTGGACATGATTAACTACGTGGTGAGTTGCACATCACAGAATGAAGGATCGAGTCCTTCCTCGCTGACTACAAAGCAATGGCACTGATCGTTCTAGAATCAAAGTAGGTAGACACGAAATACTGCGATGAAATTTCTAAGGGGACGCATTTAGTAGTTGAAGTGCCCCCAATAGCCCTTTTCTCGAATCAACCACCAGCCTAAGCCGACACCCCTCTCATCTCTTCGTCCGCTCCTTCAACGACGAAACAGTCGTCTCCCCATAATTCTCTGTTCCCCCCCCCGACATGTCCTTTACCTGCCCACCACCATGCCCTTCAAAGGACGCATTAATCTCCTCCAGCATCCTCCCCTGCGTCTCCTTGATACAAAACACCACAAATATAACAATCACCAAATCAAACGCCCCAAACAGCAGAAACGTTCCCCACCCCATCCCGTCCATCATGTATGGCGTTGTGAACGAATACATCAAATTAAACGCCCACTGCGTCCCGACTGCAATCCCCACGCCGGGCTCACGGATCCGCGGCGGGAAGATCTCAGACACGTACGCCCACGGCAGTCCGCCCCACGACCAGTTGTAGAAAATTATGTCGAGGTAGATGAGAAAGACGGTCGCGATGCCTGCGGAAGTCACGGTGCCGTTCCCGGGCGGTGGACGCAGTTTCACGACGGCGGAAGTGGTGATCATGCAGCATGCCATGACGGCAGCGCCACTGATGAACAGCGTGCGCCGCCCGAACCGCTCAGCGATGAAAATTACGAAGATTCCACATGCGGCAACCTTTATAGCGCCAAATATGGCTGTTAGGAGTAGGTTTTGATCGCCCTTGCCAACCAATAGGGCGAAGAATTGCGGGCCAAAGTAGGCCAGCGCGGTCGAGCCGGTGGATTGCTGGGCAAGAAACACGCCAAAGGCAATCAAGACGCGCTTGAAGTTATTCTTCTCGAGCAGTTCTTTGGGGTGGAAGGATTCCTGGATGCGTCGGTCGGATTCGACGCCATCGATCATCTCGTCAAACTCGGCACGGATGGCATCGCTGTCCCCCGCACGGATCCAGGTTAGGCTTTCCCAGGCGGCCTCGTGGTCACCGTGGAAGATTAGCCAGCGCGTGCTTTCTTTAAGTGTCAACATGCCTAGTCCCATCAGTCCACCGGGAACCATCTGCAGGCCGATGGGGATCTGCCATTGCATCGTCTGATCCGGCATGAATTTTACACCATAATCGACCCAGTAGCTTGTGAAGATTCCCCAAGTGAACAGAAACTGGTAGCTACTTCCCAGTCGCCCGCGGATCTCTTTGGGTGACATTTCAGCCATGTAGATGGGGATGATGACGGAACTGGCACCGACGCCCAGCCCGCAGATGACGCGCCCGACATAGAAGGCGGGCCGGCTGTGGGTGTTGATCACCTCGATGACGACGCCGATGCAGAAGACAATTGATGAAAGAATGATTGCGGGCTTGCGGCCGTGGCGGTTCGCGACGGGCCAGATGGCGAAGCAGCCCACGAGACAGCCTAGTTGCTGGATGCCGACTGTTAGGGAATTTACTTGGGTTACTTGGGAGTCGGTATAGCGGAAGTCTGTTTGGAAGGATTTGAAGGTTAGGACGCCGCCTGGGAATTCGTTAGCATTCGGGTGCTACAAGTGAGATCCTGAATTGTTGTCGTCAATGAGAAAAGCTAATGGATGTGCATCATTTACCAACTATCCCAGAGTCATATCCAAAGAGAAATCCGCCGATACAGGCTACCATAGCCAGCCAGTAGATGCGAACTTTGGCTAATGTTTCGGGCGTCATCCTGATAATTTTGCGTTGGATGGGGTTGGTCTATGCCTGCCAGTATCAAAGACGTCAAGGGGACAATATGGTGAACAGAAGCTCAGAAGACTCTCATGCGAAAAACTGCATGCATTTCCGTGTTATAGAGAGGAAGATAGCCGTATGAATTTCTGTGACGCTATTGTCCTCCTGCCTACAGCAGCGCACTGCTGGTATATAAACAGAGTCAAAATAAGTTCGAATCACCTCCTCGTGGCAGCAACCAGCAGCGACAGCTACTTAGTCGGAATTTCAGCTCTCACATCATTTGCCAAATTTTTACGATCATCATCTCTGAATGTAATAAGCTATTGCGGGCAAGGAAGAGATAGAACAATGGCCATGGATGTTGCCAGTTTCGAAGCTCTAGCGTCACATCCAAGCAGTGATAGTTAGCCGACGGCCGAGCAGATCCCTGCCATTTCAAAATAGTGGTTTTCCTAGCTTCGAATCAGTGACTCGGCTCATAAGCATGTCCCGAACCAAACGTAGTTTGCGCTGTGGTGTGCTCGTGGCAGGAGATTGCGCGATGTTGTCTTTGGCTTTGTTGAATCTCGGCTGTCAGCACCGATACTGGGCTTGACTATGTAGACTGGGGTAACTTAGAAGAGATCGGCAACGATGTTTGTTTGGCGGGCAAGGATTGACCAAGCGGGGTCACCACCAGTGTCATGTCTGATATCGAGTCGTACCAACATTACAGAAGCAGATCTTCAAGAGACGACAGCCGACGGGCGACGGGCGACAGCCGAGAGCCGTAGTCGTCAGAGCTCTATCCCTGTCCAAAATTCGATGTCCAACGGCCAGTTCTCCCGCGGGGTAGAAATGATGTAGTGACCGCAACCCAAAGTGCCACGTACGAGCTGTGCTATAATAAAGAGCTTCGCAATCCTTGAGCTATGAAGCCATTGAAACCGCAAACTGCCTCTGGAACTTGCATCCAGCACTCCCTGCCAGTTATTGCTCAATCCAACCCAACATGACGCCATCCGCGCAGAAACGACCAAATTTCCTGGTTATAGTTGCTGATGATTTGGGATTCTCTGATATCGGCTGCTACGGGGCAGAAATCCGGACGCCGAACATTGATAAGCTTGCTCACACTGGCGGCGTTCGTTTCACGGACTTCCATGCGGCCGCAGCTTGCTCGTAAGTGACTCTTCTATCTTTCACAATCATGCTCTTGAACTCCGTGGTCCGTTTAAGATGATATTAAGTTTTTTTTGATATACGGGCTTTAGGCCTACCCGGGCAATGATTATGACCGGAACGGACCACCACATTGCTGGTTTAGGAAACCTCATTGAATGGACCAACATATCCGGTCAGAATGGCCCTAAAGGATCTAAGCAAAGCACTGCACCGCAGCGTGGGATGCCCGGATACGAAGGCTATCTCAATGAACGTGTTGTAGCTCTTCCAGAGATACTGCGCGATGCCGGCTACCACACATTGATGGCTGGCAAATGGCACCTGGGCCTGACCCCTGAATGCTCGCCCTTTAAGCGCGGCTTTGATAGGTCTTTTGCCCATTTACCCGCCTGCTCGAATCACTACGCGTATGAGCCGCAGTTAGAAGAGCATGAAGATGCTCCTCAATTTCTAGAGGCTAGTTACATTGCGCTGCATATGGAGGATGACCACTATGTCAAGAAACTTCCGGAAGGATGGTATTCCTCGGACGGATACGGAGATAAAATGCTGTCGTATCTAAAAGAATGGAAGGAGAGAAATGATGAGCGGCCCTTCTTTTCATATTTGCCCTTCACTGCTCCACACTGGCCACTGCAGGCCCCGATGGAATATATCGACCAGTATCGCGGCGTTTACGACGAAGGCCCTGACGTCTTACGAGAAAAGCGGCTCCAACGCCTCAAAGAGTTGGGAATGATCCCAAACGACGTCAGACCACATCCAGTCGTTGCTGAAGAGGAGTATGGAGAATGGGACACTTTAACAGCCGAAGAGAAAAAGAAATCCGCCACAGCAATGGAGGTCTTTGCTGGTATGGTGGAATGTATTGATGCGAATGTTGGGAAGGTAGTCGATTACCTTGAGTCCATCGGGGAGCTAGACAATACCTTTGTGTGCTTCATGTCAGATAATGGTGCGGAGGGCGCTGCCTACGAAGCATATCCCCTCGTCCAAAGCGGGGTCCTCCCTCACCTGAAGAAGTATTACAACAACAGTATCGAAAATCTAGGGAACGGTGACTCTTTCATTTGGTATGGACCCCGCTGGGCACAAGCCTCGACCGCGCCATCGCGTCTGTACAAAGCATATACAACCGAGGGAGGTATTCGAGTTCCATTTCTGGCCAAATTCCCTCAAAGTGTAGACGTCGCAGGGCAAGCACAGAGTATAACAGATCAATTCGCCACGGTCATGGATCTTGTGCCCTCAATCTTAGAGATGGCCGGAGCATCACATCCTGCTCCCTCTTATCAAGGCAGGGGAGTGGTTCCTATGCGCGGCAAGAGTTTGATGCCCTGGGTTACTGGCAAGCAGGATCGTATTCACGTCAAAGATTTCATCCAGGGGTGGGAAACTTGTGGCCGGGCAGCACTTCGACATGGTGACTGGAAGATTGTGTACATCCCCAAGCCGAAGGGTCCTGAGCGGTGGCAGCTGTATAATCTGGCCATGGATCCGGGAGAAGTGGAAGATTTGGCTGAGGTAAATCCGGAGAAGTTGAAGCAGTTGCTGAAGCTGTGGGATTTGTATGTGTTGGAGACGGGGGTGATTCCCCTGGACCCAGCCTTGGGGGATTTCATTGAGGCGATGGAAGAGCAGTACGTTTCCCATGCACCTATCTCTCAGTCTAGTACAAGAAAGGTCCAGTTGCTGACGATTGCTAGAATGGTTGAGAATGTCTGGATGGCGTTTGACTATTGGAAGAAAGGGGCACGAGAGGATCCGGAGAAGTTTACGAGGCACCCGCCTCGATTTACGCGGACTGTAAAGCAGTTTTGAACATTACTTATAAGAAGACAAACTGAATAGGCGAGAGAATAGCTGGTCTCAAACGAGTTACGAGTGGGAATGACTGTGTAGACCCATCTAGATGTCAAGGAGGCAAGACAGAGAGACCCATGCATGATACTACACTGACCAACTTCCCCCTTTAATAAGAAGTGAACACGCGGTTCCAAAGCCCTGGCGTACGTGAGGTGTCAAGTTTATAATAAAACATAGTTTGAGTAGTCTTTATTTTAGAATAACTTCGAGAATTGGCTGTTATATCAATGGATTTTGTCATCTCGGCGAGAGCACGACAGTATCCCCTTCCTCCGACGCATTAGCTTCCATATTTAAGACGAAATATTGCAGCTGGTTGACGCAACAGCCAAAGGATAGATTGGCAGCTAAGTAGCCCTAGCGGCAGGCTGCCGGCCATTGATTTGTTGATACGTGCGGGGTCAAGTTAAGCCGGCTTTTAGGGCGCGGCGCTTGCTCGATGCTCCTGACATCTAGTTGAAAAAAGGCGTGTTCAGAACCAGATCTTCTGCTGATGACATGAGGATGCTTAATATTTTGCATGATATGCTTGCAGCCGGGTGGAAGACAGATACACCTAATATACCTATAATCGCATAGGGTGTTTGTTGGAGGGGGCTTATCAGAGACAGAGCCTCAGCCCGGCTATTTTAACGGAGATGACTTATTCATTTCACTAACCTGACAAGCGGATAACGGCAACATAAACGAGACATGGAGGTAAGTGCAAACTTTAAGATCTTTTTACGGAATTTTATTCACTGACGGTGTCTTTCAGCAAACACCGCGGGCAGATTTGGGCAGATCCGGACCCAGAAAGAAGACAGGCTGTTTGACCTGTCGCCGTCGCAAGGTTAAATGCGATGAAGAGAAACCGGTGTGCTCCAACTGTGTCCGCCTCAGATTGAGTTGCCAATATGGGACTTCTGGAAGAAGGCAAAGTCGGGACCCCCGTCGAAGCTTTGATGTGCATGCCAGAAGGGCACGAGATGATGGTCGTTTTGAGACGTCACCAGTAGGGGTTGAAGGAATGATAAATAATATCAACTCTCCTGAATCGGCAACTGCGTTTGATGTTATGTCTTCCACCGGAGAAAATTCCGTATCTGGGCCCGTTCTCACTGAATATACGTGCCATACCCGTCATAGTTCGGTTGACATTGGCCAGTTTATTAGACACTCTGCCCATGAATCCCGGCGGCTGGACCCTGATCAACAGGATAGTGACAACGGAGTCGCGATACGTTGTATCAGTGTTAGTTCAGGTTCTCCAATGTCAGTGGCCATGACATCCACTGCTCCCGTCAGCTCTAATTCAAGCGCGAGGAGGAGACCAAATGGCAGCAACCATCTGCTTGGGTTGTCCTTGAGTATGGAAGACAACAGTAGCACATTGCGCCGCAACGATTCATCTAGTATCGACAGGGCAGAGCCTTCCTTAGCTATGCCACCGGGGTACGGGGAGCAGTTGTTGCAGAACTTCCTCCGTTCAGCAGCGCCACCCGCTGTTTTTGCGCCACTGGAGATCGAGTGGAGCTTTGTTCAATCGACAGTAGTGACACTCGCTCAGAACTTTGCTCCTTTGATGAGTGCTGTATATTGTTATTCAGCAGTCTGTATATCATTGCGAGAAGGGAGGAGTTGTCAATGGGCCGGACCATATCACAAAGACTCCACGCTTGGCCTTCAGGCATACACATCTGACGATGATTTTGAACAAGACACTCTTCAAATGATATTCCCAACTTACTTCTTTCTGATGCTTGCAGAGGTAAGTTCAAAAACCATCTTTATCTTACTTACCCTTACATTTCCCTCCCGTCACACTTTCTAAACCCTATGTAAGCTCCTTTCCGAATCGACCGTTAGCGAACCGGGCCACAGCTTCCCCACCCTACGTTCAGCACACACATTTATAAGAAAACACCTCCCCAAAACCGCCTCATGGCAGGGTGTTAACCGTCTATTCGTCTCTTGGACACTCCTCCTAGAAATAAAATCCATCATCGCTGGCCGCGACGGTGACCCGCTGCTTTCACCGACCTCAACCCCTATTCAATTCCCGTCCAAAGACGACCCAAACCCAGCACAAGGCCAACAACATCGCGGACCCGACAATCCCCTCCCACTCCCCGCCTTCTTGATCTACACCACTCTCCTCCACCCCGCCTTATCTTTCCACGTAACAGCGCAATCCCTCACCCGGCGCATCGTCCACATAGACCTCCACCACCGCACCCGCGGCACGCTCTCAGACGAATACGCCGTGCTACAAACAGCGCACAAAATCTCCGCGGATCTCGAAGAACTCTGGCATGACCGCCCACCCATCATTGGCATCCACGACCGTCGTGCTGAAGAGCTGGGTGATGTGATTGCAGATCCAAGCATGGCCAGGGCGTTGTGCAGTGCTTGCAGGATGTTTGTGGTAAATTATCTGGCACTGTTTATTTATTTGCATCGGGTGGCGTTTTCGATTTATCCGCGGACGGAGAAGGTGAAAGGGGCTGTGGAGGGGATTGTGAGGTTGGCGCAGATGGAGTTGGAAATTTTCTGGGCGGGGAGTGGGGCGGGAAGGAGGGAGACAGGGAGAGCGGTTGATTGCTTGCCTGCGGGGTTTCTGTGGCCACTTTTTCTGGCTGGATTGGAGGCCGAGCGGGATGAGCGGGAGTGGCTTTCTGAGGAGATGAGGAGGATGGCGGAGGCAGGGATGGGAGAGGGAGAGGAAGAGAAAGAAGGGAATTCTATTGGTTGGAGACATCCGAATATCGACAAGGCTATCGTGCTTTTTGAGGAGTTGGAACGGCGGCAGAATGTGTTGAAGGTTTCGGCGGATTCGAGGTGTGCGAGAAGGGATTTATTCAGGGATTTCTTCGTGGTTATTTGAACTACCGTTTCTGGCGGATTCTTGCTTTGGTTGTCGGGATATATTGTAGGCATTGTAGGCGAGCATCAATGGCTGAGATAGTTAATTCAAATATCGGGATGTATGATATCATGACATCTGGTTGATTTTTATCTTCCCCGCCTCTATTTCTTTTCCCCCTGCGTTGCGGATAAACCGTCACCAGGAAAACATCCGAAGAAAGATGGCCTAACCCTCCACTGCGGACCAAGCCATCTTGAAATCACAACAGAAGCAATGGGTGATGTAGTCACTTATCAATTCCTTTTTGCGAATACGGACATCAAAAATGGATCCGAACCTCTATACCGCCCGTCTATATGGGTACCTCTTCTTTCACATTGATCAATCCAGTATCCCGTCACCAGATGTATATCCCACCTGAGAGAAAAAAGGCACCAAATGTGATTTTCCCTTATTTGACAGAAAGAACATAAATTCCAGAATGAACAGAACGGGAAAGCTAGACCATAGACAGACCAAGAAAAAGGTTAAAACACAATAGAAAAGAAGCAAATCCCCCCCGGAAATTTAAAACAAAGAAGACGGGCAAGACTGACCTCTGCCCTGGTATGTAAGTTAATACAATAGACATAAAAAAGAATATATAGGATGAAAAATGAACAATTAGCAAAAGGGTAAAAAGTGAACATAGAAATTGCAAATGTGAGTAATACAGCACAAGAATGCCACGCAAAATAGTGGTATATCAGTGTATACCTACGAGAAGGGATGTCATAGAAGCAGAAGGTATGTAAACAACGGCGGAATGACGAGCGAGGGCGTAGATGCCGTGCAAGATAGCTATAAACGGTGCTAGATGCGGTAAAAGCAGAATACCCGTCCCGAAGCCTCTAGATTGTGTCCAAAACGAAAACAGTGAATAATAATGATGACGCCAGAATAGCCGCCCAGTTTATTAAAAGTGGGTTATATATGCCTCTATCATCGCAGGGGCAGATGGAGGAAGATTCAGCCACCGAACCTGGAGATAAAGCCCGGGATAGAAGAAGTGGTGGTGCAAATCAAGAAGGCTTCAGCGTTTTCCCGTATAGAAGATCGAAAAGACGAGATAGTTTATTAGGTTTCGGTTGATAATTTAATTTTCTGTCTATCCATCGAGCCTATCACTCGTCGCTTTCAGAATCGGGGCCTTCGTCGGCGAGACGTTTCCGTCTTTCTTCATCCATTTCGCGATATGTGCTCCAACTGAGGAGCAGGAAGGCAACTATGATGAGTATACCGCCGGTTATAGAGGAAGTGGTAAGGGGCTTGTTGGTGAGTTTCCAATCAACAATAGCAACCAGGAATATGGTGAGCAGCGCGGCGACAGAAGACAGAACGGGTGAAGTAAGAGAAATTAGGACCAGGAATGACCCAGAGAATGCTGATGAATCTGAGTTAGTAACGTTTACTAAAATTTCGGGGGTCAGTCTGTGAAGGGAGTTGACATACTGGCATTTGCAATTACGGATACAACTAGGAGCTTTGCCGCTTCGCCCCTAGGCCACTCGAAAGTCTCAAGGCCAAGGATATGCAAAATTGGCAGCGGTATCCATAATACGAGGAGCGTGAAAGCACCTATCAAACTTGCAAAGGTGTTTGCGAATATCACACCACGCCCTGGGCTTGTCCCTTCTGGAGGGCAAGCAAGTCTCTTGTACAAAACTTCATATAAGCCGTAAAGAACACTACCGATACCGATTATAATGTTACCCAGAGCCCTGCTCGAGGCATCTTTCGCGTCCTTGGCTGCGTCACCTTTGGACGGGCCCGAGGGTCCGTAAGCAACAATGAGTACGCCAACAATGGCAACAATAACGGAGAACACTTTGTCAAACCGCAACTTATCGTTTAACAGGGGTATAGAGAACGCGTATGCAAAAAAGGCGGAGCAGTTATAAATCGCAGTTAGATCGCTTGCCGTCGTTAGGTTGACGGCAACATACCACGAACCACCAGCAACAGTTAGTGCAGTGGTGACAAGAGCGGTAGTTCGGAGTATATAAGGTATTGGCGATTGATGGAGGTCTCGACTGGTGAGATGGAGATTGCGGGACTCCACCATTTGCGCCGTGGTACGGAGCAGATACATATGCCGCCGGAAAAATGCCTCCCACGTAAGTTTGCGCTTTTGTATCCGAAGTATGAGTAGTTGGACCGGCCAAAGAAGAACCCACGATCCATGGGTTAAATATCTGTTGGGTTATCGAAGCAGTTAGCACCCAATACCAAAACCAGCATAATACAATATTCCACAAGCCCTGACCGATGAAGACTCACAACATGCAGTATGGCTTTTCCCATCCTAAATCATGCTGAATATGTACAGCGGTTTCAGTTTGCACGACGAAGCTGACCAAGCTCAAGACGAGGAAAAATGAAGCAATATAGTATTTTCTGCGAGTCGCATGTTTAGTGTCATATTCCGGAGTTCTACTTCTGAATGTTGACCTCCTAGTGATGTATTGCGGTCGAACCTCCCCTCCATCCGCATGATATGAGCTGCTTATGCGCCGTCCACGATCCCCATCTTTCAGTAACGGTACTTGAGATTTAGATCTCGACTCGCGTAAAGACGGTCGAGAGGTCGACATTTCGATATCGGAATCGTCCCCGGAATCGTCTTTGTGGTGTTGTGAGGACCCTAAGCCAACCGTCTTCTTCGATGTATTCCTATTCGATGCATTGAGGCTGGTGAGGGAAGGGTGGGATGAGCTCAGCTCAGAAGAAATTGATGCTCGATTATGGCGTTCAGAAGATCGTCGGGAATGTAGGAGAGGTTGTTCGAAATCGGGAGCAAAGACAGTGGAGTCATTAGCATGGCCCCTGGTGGACTTTGGAGGCGATGAAGATGGCATCCATGCGGATCCCACTTGCAGGGTAAGAGCCGGCAGAGCTAAGTGGAAAGTGACCGGGTGCTGGTCAAAAATGAGAGAAAGTTATTTATAGGATCCTCCGCCCTGTTGGCTGTGACATGTAACTCGATGCAAGATGTTGAATATCAGGTGCGCCAGTTGGTGATGTGGCGCCAGTAGTGATACGGCACCGGATTAGATGAGGTACCGGAGATCAACGCTAAGCATTGAGCAGATATAGATTGACCAACGGTTCAGTAGCTGCAAATTGAGCACAAAATGTAAAAGCTGTTATCTGGTAAATCTGTCGACCAAGGAGTCGTGTTGTTAGATGTGTCCTCTAGGCTCTGATCGACTGTCGTCTGTTCTTGCGGCTCATCGAGTAAGCAGCTCCACCGCAGTTAACTAGTTACCTCATAGCCTTATGTAAGCACCCTGTCCGGATAGGGTTTAAACAGCCAAATATATCGATTGAACAACACGCTGCTAATTCTAGAGAAGCTTTTTATGCTAAAAGTCACTCGAATTCATAGCCGGAGATGGACATTCTACAGCAGGGAGCAGATACACAAAGTTGTAGCTGAATATGGATAAAAGTATTGTTCTCCTGCGTTCTGAAGCATACCGAGTAATTATGGCCATTTGGTTTCAACTCCTTGTTTTCTTTACAGAACTTTCCATTTACTGCAAGACAAGAATCTGGAGAGAGATTGTTCTGTCCATATTCTTCATTCAATGTTATTTCATGCATGTTTGCAATCTACGAGTCGTCTGTATCCAAGCCACCGATGCCGCCAAGACATTAGCGTATCACATGACCGTAGAGTTTCCGCATACTGGGCTTGGCACTCCCCGCCCGTGTGAGCGGACTCCGCTGCCGCTTTCCTCCCGGGAGTCTCCCTTTGTTCTAGCCGCTTCGATTAATATAGCTTCACCAAGCCCACAATAATACAAAACCAGCCAGTCCCAATCCCTTTCAAAAACCGATCCTACGAGACCGCCCGGCGTACACAGCGACGCCAAGCTCTTTTTGAGGTTGGACGTTCAAGTTGTTATTGCTTTCAAATTCCTTCGCATGTCAAGGCCGCGTGTGCCCCCTTATTCCGAAGCCTAAGCAAATGAAAGCAGCAAAAGCTACCGATTGAGCGACTTGGGCCCTGGAGACACGCAGTTTATTTTAGATGGTTCTCCCCAAAAAATAGCCCGTTAATGGTCATCCATGCCCCATGGTGATTGGAAGGCAGTTCAGCTATAATGCACATAGCCGCCGTGCACGCATCCTGAAACTATCGGGAGCCGCATATGTGGCATTCCGTTGAAAATCTAACCTCACTGCTCAGGGGGCGTGCCAATCAACCCGCTACGCCTAGCACCCTAGTTTATCCGGATAAGAGAGGACGGTTTTCCGTTGCTTCTTCCCTCGAAACTCGGTGCCTGTGAGGCCTGCAGTAGCTTTATGCTCGACCACCCAAGGAGCGTTCTAATCATGGATACCCGAATAACAGATTATATTTTGGGCACGTTCCGCTGAGCTATGTTATTGGGGAACATGAATTCTTCCCCAGTTCAATCTCGAAGTTACAAATATTTGTGTAACACCTTGCTATCATAGATAGTCTCCCTTCAAAGCTTCAATCGTTAGTTGATTATCTCAAGCCGTTAACTAGAGTCCAAGGCCACATAGAGCATCGGGCTTATATTTCAATATTTTCGATTTCAGTCTTTTCCGAGGGCGGTACACTTTCTTTAATATTGCTTACTATAGACCGCCTAGGTATACGGTTCTACTTCAAACGAACAGGAGACCTATCCGTCCTAGATTTCCGAAACCTTATGTCTAGGTTTCATGACGTCATTACCTTTGCACTTCATCATGTTGTGTACATATGGGATATTGATGTTTACTAGGAGTCATTCTTGCGAAAACCAAAGAATCCAACTTTTTCTGCAGATACCGTTCGGACTTCTGAACTCTTGTACTTGCTGTCTTTCCACGTCTCAAGTGTGATCTGATGAAAAGGTCATTGATTCCGCACTTATTCCGTGTGGATACGATTTCGCTTTACTAAGCGTCGAAACATTGTGTCATCGAGCAATGGAATTACACTTACTCCGCCTAAGGATCCGATAGACTATAAAAAGAGCAGTGAGGAAGCTCAAACGGATACTTCAATTGCAGGACGTTGATACCAATTCCAGTCGACATTTTCAAGAAGCAGCAAAACAAATCCACTCCATTCGGACAATATGCCTCTAATCGCCCGAAACCCCAAGCCCCGAGTTATCCTCGGGTTGATGACTTTCGGTCCCGATGCCGAAGCCGGTGCCCGCATCACTTCGTTGGACGAATACAAGAGATGCCTGGATTACTTCCAGCAGCAAGGCTATAATGAAATCGACACGGCCCGTATTTACATTGGCGGGAAGCAGGAGGCTTTCACAGCCCAGGCGGGCTGGAAGGAGCGAGGTCTCACGCTCGCAACGAAATGGTACCCTATCAAGCCGGGCTCTCACAAGGCAGATGTCTTGAGGAAAAACCTAAACGAATCTCTGAAAGAGCTGCAGACGGATTTCGTGGATATCTTTTACCTGCATGCTGCGGATAGATCGGTTCCATTTGCCGAGACATTAGAAACTGTCAATGAGCTTCATAAAGAGGGCAAGTTTGCACAGCTTGGTTTGAGCAATTATACCGCATTTGAAGTTGCGGAGATCGTCACGATGTGTAATGAGCGGGGGTGGGTGAGACCGACTATATATCAGGGCATGTATAACGCTATTAGTACGTCGTACCTTTACTCGCCTTCCATCCCCCCCCCCCCGGGCTGCTCAATCCCAACAAAATAACACCAACTAACAATCCTCTCCGCTCAAGCCCGCTCCATCGAAAAGGAATTGATCCCCGCCTGTAAGCGTTACGGCATGGACGTGGTAGTCTACAACCCGCTCGCGGGGGGGATCTTCTCCGGCAAATACAAAACATCCGACATCCCCGCCTCCGGCCGCTACTCCGACCATGCCGCCACAAACATGGGCGCCAACTACCGTAAGAGATATTTCAAAGATGCCACCTTTGACGCTCTACGCATCATTGAGCCCGTCGTCCAGAAACATAACTTGACACTCATCGAGACGGCGCTGCGCTGGCTGCATCACCACTCCGCCTTGAAGATTGAGGACCGGGGAAGGACGCGTGACGGGATAATCATTGGCGTGAGCAGCTTTGCCCAGTTGCAGCAGAACCTAGCCGATGTGGAGAAGGGGCCATTGCCGGAGGACGTTGTCAAGGCGCTGGATGAGGCGTGGTTGGTGGCTAAGCCGACGACGGCGGATTATTGGCATTTAGATTTGAAGTACACGTATGATACCACGAAGGAGTTGTTTGGGTCGAAGTTTTAGGTGTATAGTTTGGTAAGGTGCTTTTGCGTGTTGATCGCGTGTACAATAAACGCAAATTTATAAAATGTAGCCTTGGTGAAAGCTACGGAGTTACTGAGTGC
The DNA here is from genome assembly GCA_002573585.1 of Helicocarpus griseus UAMH5409. Taxonomy (NCBI): domain Eukaryota; kingdom Fungi; phylum Ascomycota; class Eurotiomycetes; order Onygenales; family Ajellomycetaceae; genus Helicocarpus; species Helicocarpus griseus. Next base: position 69,270 of record PDNB01000033.1, read on the forward strand.
TAAACAGTTTTTCTTTTCTTTTTTTTTCTGTCTAGGTAGTCATCCTTCTTTTTGTTTGTTTACCTGCTCATTCTTTGCGTGATATACTTCTGTTACTTCCTGGGATGAAGCATTTAGCAATGCATTCTCTCTCTATATACTAAGGCTGTTTTCATATACATGCCATGTGAGCCTATCTAGGTACCTGCTTGTAAGTGCTCTGCGGCAGGGACATTCCCACCCTCCATATAAACAAGCTCTCTGCAAGTTAATGCATGCGAATTAACTGCTTAGTAACTTTCAAAGCCCGTCAATGGACCTAGGACTAGTGAATACTGCATGCAGAAAGGGAATATCCAACCAGGAGCATACACGCTTTCGTTCAGGTAATGGTCCAATCAAGTCATCTCACGCCCCGGCTGGCCTCTCTTCCCGTTACTACCCCGCGTACATAAACTGCTAGATAGCGGGGAAAGTGGTCATGGCTTGACACCGAAGCTATCTGGGTCCCTACATGATCCTGTTGTATCCACTACGATCTACACTGAAACTGCTAGAAAGGATTAAATGTAGGAGACAGGAAGTACCTCATTATTGATTGTCTGAGAACGAAGACTCCCCCACCGCAGCGATTCTCCTCGCAAGAGCTATAAGAGCTTTTTCTGTGGACGTTACGGTATCTTAGTCTATCTCGTTAAATTACGACTTCGAATATCTGGTTTCCCTTTGCTCCTTGACCAAGTTCCGGAGCTATGGAATCAATGAAGCAAGGAGAAGATCAGGCAGAAAGCATGGAAGGAAGGAAGCCGCTACTTGATAAAGCGAAAATGGAGAAAGGTAAGGAGCCGAAATCTAGTATCATTTCCAAGAACCATGACTAAAAAGGACTGAATGAATCCATAGGACTTGCGGCGTTGGATGAGGCAGTGGGAAAAATCGAAATGATCTACGCCTTTTCCCCCATTACGTTGATTTCCCCAGGCGGTTTCCTCGCTGTTACGCACTTTCAAAACCGAAATTTGACGGAAGATATCGACGTTATAATTGATCCACAATATGCTCGAGATAAGGACGTGTCGGGCCCCCTACGGCAAGCCATGGCACAGGTTGGGGCCGATTTGGGCTTTGGAGACAAATGGATAAACGATTCTGTTGACTTATTCATCACCCCAGCTACCCGTAAATCTCTTTTCCTCGATGCGGAGAAGCAAAATATTGTTCTTTGGGACGGAGAACATCTGAGGGTACTCGCGGCACCGCTGGAATGGGGTCTGGAGACAAAGCTTCGACGTCTCTCCACTAAGCCAGGGCATCCTAAACGAGTGACTGATATAGATGATATCTTAGTCATTTTGAACACTTTGACAGACCGGAATAAAGGCGCACTAAAAAGGGATCTCGTTCGAGGGTTAAACAGAAATGGGTTTGATGTCAGCATCAAGGATCAAGTTTTGGATGTAATTGCTGAGGCGTATGAAGGTCGGTACGGGGAGAAGCCTTTCCGTTGATGATGTCGATGAGTGAAGTGTTGGGTCCGCCATGGATTACAGCAAGTTTAGCCTAGCAAGCTGGGAGATATGGAGCGGGTTTCATAGCAGTTGTCACGTTTCTTGACAAATGATTGTTTGATGCGTGACATCGTTCAGGAGACTTGGCATGCTGCATTACCCCCAGCTTTGATATTTAGACCGTAATCTTTGTCATTGAAAAGAACCAAGATAGAGTGACACCAAGGTATAAAGGAGAGAGTGGTCAGTTTTCCGGTCGCTGTAATGATAAGTCGTAGATTGGATTGCGATTGTTTGCTGAAATCCTAGGAGGAACAATGTGGTGAGCTGGGGGGCCCGGGGGGGGGGTTGTGAGGCTAGATCCGGTACCACATCCCCTCTGAAGCGACCAAATTTCTTTTAGCAAAGATTTCACTTTCCCCGTCCTCGTGGAGAATTAGTCTCCCTTCTGAGTCAAGCATTCTCTCCGGCATCATGTCTCGCAGGTACTGCTTATCAACAGGCGGTACATGCTTTGTCCACTCTGGTCCATGCACAGGCTCATAGGGAGCATATGGATTGTTAACGCCATCCCAGTCTGTAGGAGGAACGTTATTCTCATCTCTTCTCATCCCAATACTTAGTTTAAAATTGAAAGCCGGTGGCATGGCCTCGACTATACAGGCAAGAATTGCGTAGCGAATGGGATCTGGATCTCGCGGATCTGGGATGCGATGGAGCTCCCACGAACGCGCACTCGTAAACCAAAAATGCTCCAACTCGTATTGTATCACCGCATACATGTCATCCCCTGCCATCACAGCCTCGTACAGACGATAAATAGAGCGAAGTGGGGTATCGCGCGAACACCAAATTGGGATTGCTTGTAGATTCTTCAAGTCACCTTCGCACCGACGGGTCCAGCAAAGTTCCGGGTCCTCAGCCAAGCGTATCGGAGGAAGAGGCTCGGGAATGGGAAACTTCCACGCTGGAACAGGGAGTGGCCCATAAAAGGATATCGAGGGCAGACAGAGGCGCAACAGAGCAAGGTATGGGCGTTTGTTTCGATGACGGAGACGGGTGATGCTCCCCCGCAGCCGCAGAGGGCTACGCCAGTACTTCAGTCTGTACCATCTCCGCTTCCACCAACTTATTTTGATGCGGGGACGTTTGGGGGGAGGGGTCATGGCTCAGGGTTGGCTTGTTTGATATATCAAAGACGGTGTGCTGTCTGTGGAGTTCAAGTTGATGTTGCGGTGTCAATAACAATCACATGATATGACGTCGAGATCCGCCATTTCTTCGTCTCCACGTCTGGGGTATGGGGTATAATAGTATATGGGTATGGAGATCTCCCGCCCTGGCCCCTGAGACCAGATCGTAAGAAGATTGTGGACTTCAAGTTTAGTTACAGCAGTCTGTATACCTGTATATGTGGGTTGCTGACAAGGTTTGATAAGCTAATCAATGTCCAAGGTCTTCAAGGCCAATATAATCAATCCATGGCTCAGATCCATGTCATAGCTGTGTCTTTGGGCACCAACGTCACTGGGCTCTCCTCTTCCGGGTCTAAGTTATATATTGTATAAAACAACTTCCAACTTCCTCTCCACAACTACTGCTTCGTCTACGGCATACAAAATACTGTCTAATTCATTAAAACATCCCACTTGAATAACAATCCAAACCTCAATTACAACACTTAACCCAATCAACCCTCACCATGACATCACAAGGACCCGGAGGCTCCGGCAACGTCGCCGATAAAATGAAGGACGCCACCCAACCAGGTACGCCACCTTCATTCCCCCGCACTCGCATAAATCAATATATAGAAGCAATGAATGGACAAGCAAAATTCCATTACATGACTATGCAATTATCTACCTTCTCTTCCGCATGTATAAATGCTAATGCGTTTGCTCGTGCAGGTGATTCCAAAACCACAACGGAGAAGCTCTCCGAGACTGTGCAACAGGGTATGGAGAGCGCGAAGAAAGCTGGCAGCGGGGCTATGGAGTCTGCCCAGGACGCTGCGGCCAAGATTTCGGAGTCGGCCTCGGGTGCGCTTGGTGGTGAGTTGCCTCTCCCTATAAATATCGGTAACAAGATGCGTCTGGCCTGCTTTGTCTGACAGGAGATTCTGTATATATAGGGGGAAAGAAGTAGACATCCATCGGACGCTTGGTATTGGTGAAATGTGCGTTTATGCGACATGTGGGGGAAACGGATGTTGGGTTTTATAAGTTACGTTTATGTTTACGACTTGTGCATGTGGTGGTGAAATCTTCCGTTGGTGTCTCTCGTTTGATATGCTGCTGGATCTAAATGTACCGACGAAGACGTTCGAAGAAATCATGATTTTCGGTTCAAAGGCTTGTGTTTTGCAAAGGCTAAAGGTATCTGGCTGGATATGAGAAGGGGCAAAAAGAATTATGTTGGAATGGCCTTCGTTAAGATGTAGTACTGCGTTGTGCGTTGTCTGAAATAGTTATCAGTCTGCCAAATTCGATTTTTTTCTTTGAACGGATGAATTTTCCCTTGGATGAGCTTGTCAGGCGTATTATTTTCCTGCTGCTCCGGTTAGTTCGTAAATCCAATTGCTTCCTTGAAAGAGAGTAGTGATAAGTTGGGGTAGAATATTGAATTGCAAAAGCCTCTTGGGTAGCTGCAGTTGATCTCCCTGCTAGCATATAGTGGTCTATAAATAAAGTCATCAGGATAAAGCTATTCAAATTGGACAATTTCATTCAGTCATCCGGGAGTGCACGTAATAAGGCAAAAGGATGCTTGTTATAAGGGGGTAATTGGGATAAAGGGCCCAGAAAACCATTCAAAGAAAGGACCCAAGGAGAACGCCAGACGGGGAAAACAGGCAATAGCAGTGGAAAGAGAAACAAATACCGCACGACAAAATCCTTTTGACTACTCCTCAACATCCGTCCCGCCACCCGCGTAATCCGGTCTTTCAGCCGCTTCATACTCCGCAATAAGATCCATCACGACAGCTCTAGCCTCGTCGAATTCCCCGAGCCCATCCGCAAAAGGGGCCTCTTTCTTGTACTGTTCCAAGAACGCATTCCTCTTCCGTAGCCTGTCATACTGGCTAACAATTCTCTTAAAGAGCGTTGCCACTGAGGTGTGGTTTGCCAACATCAATCCGCTGACTCTGTGGGTGTTTGGCAGATATGGAGATCGCTTAGGAACGGCTACATGAATGCTAGCTGGACCCCAGGGAATAAATGTTGCTAGACGGCGTTCACGGATACGAAGAATCGATTTGTCGACATCTGTTTGGGCTGCTTCCCCCTGGATTATGTTGAAGATGCTGATATAGCAGCTGGATTTGCTAGGTGTGATGGACACCATGCGGTTTTTGGGCTGGAGAAGACGGCGCATCACATCTAGTACGGTAGTTTTCCGGATAGTCTTTGCCTGTTCGACATTGTCGCTAGTGAAAGGGGTGTATGATGTTATAAGGAAGCGGGTTCGAGGATCTGGAATAAGGTTGGCGAGGATGCTGACGAGGTCGTTATGCATATAGCCGGGATATCGAAGCGTGGTAGTCGACGCAGACATGACAGTAGAGACCTGTACGTTATCAGCTTCGGTACTATGCAGTATACTCACGGCTGCTGCTCACCAATTGATTGGTTTGTTGGAATGACGGCTCTTGCACGTGTAATCTGTCTGCGGCAATTCTTGAAAGGGCGCCATTGTCCACAACAACCTTTATTATAGATTAGCAATTAAACATTTGATTCGTTTAGTCCAGGTTATTCCACTTACGACTGAATCCGCGTTTTGTGTTAACCTCCTCATAGCCAGCAAACTATTGTATGGGTTCACGACAACATCGGCTGCTTGGGTATCAGGGAAAACGGAATAGGTTTGGATCAGTTTCTTGGGGAATCGGTCATTCATTCGCTCAAGAATAAAGCTCCCGAGCCCAGATCCGGTTCCTCCTGCGATGGAATGAAGCATCATGAAACCCTATTTGCTGTGTCAGTCACTGACTCCTTATGGACATAGGGTTCATAGCCCTACCTCCAACGAATCGCTTCCATCCGCTTCACGATCAATCATATCGAAAACCTCTTCTTGCACAACCTCACCAGTTGCGTATCCCGCAGCCCAATTGTTTCCGGCACCGATTCCTTGCTTCCCAATGAAGAAGTTCTCGGGGTTATAGATATTGCGGTATGCGCCGGTTTGTATCGTATTGAGTACCTGGAACGCACATAGCATAGCATTAGCAAATTCTTATACTCGACTTATTGTCCGCTTAATGAAGAGCACCATACTCTTGGCTCTAGATCGAGTAATATGGCGCGGGGAATGTATCGTGTATCGTCGCTCTGTTAACCATGGATTTTAATTAGCAAATCAGGCCCTATCAATTCGAATCCGTCCCGCGCCATTGGGGCAACTAACCTGGTAAAAGAAAACATCTTTGCGATCTCCTCCTTCAGTAGCAAACTCCGCTAAGTTTCCGTCTTGATTGATCCCGTGCTCGAGGCAGAGCTGCTGCCAGAATTGGCTGCCGACTGGAGGGTCGATATATCAGCTTCCAAGTTCGGATTCTCACAACCAATATCCCCAGACACTGCTACTTCAAAAGCCCTTGTTGCACGATGAGAGGTAAAGTAGAACTCGAGATGTGGTAAAGGGTGTCGACTGCGAGTTTCCGGTGCTTTGTTCTGACGTACCATTGTTGCCGCATTGGCCGGCTTGGATTGTTATTATCTCCCTAGAATTGGAAGAAATTAGCAAAGAAAGCAGAAGAGAGGTTGACAGGCTATTAGCCACACATCATACGATGTATAATCAACATACCTTGGCATATTGTCGGCATATCTTGAGGTTGGCGGTTTTTGTGAAGGAGAACGCGTCGGCGCGTGGTGGGGAAGGTTGAACGGGATGAGATAAATTGGTTTCTGAGGCAGTCCGCACTTCAACCCTCGACAACACCGCGCACAGCGACTCAACAGTCACGACAATTGACCACTACAAGTTGTACAATCGATTTAGTAGCCACTATCATTCCGATTACATTCCTGTTGCATTGCTACCCGTCAATGGCCTGATATACACGCGCTAACTAAAATTTCAACTCCTGCAATAACCCCGTCGACAATGATAACCCTCTCTCCATCCTTCGGCCCAAGTGCCCTTCGACATCCTTGACGAACTGCCTTGTCCATGCCCGCCATTCCGGCACACCCGAGGCAGATAGCTGCCACTTTTCTCTCTGCATTTTTGATCAATCGCTCTGTTGCATCTACCATCTTTCGTTGAACCTCATCTGCTGGCGTGGTGTGCAGCTCAACAGCACTCAATCCTGTCGTCTCAACTCCGGCAAATAATGGTTCTAAATCTAAATCCGCTTCGTCACTAAATCCTAAATCTACCGGACGGCGCAGCAGATCTGGCACAGCCTGTCGGAAAACCTCCTTCCATCCGTCTCCTGTTGTGATAATACCGAACAATGATTTATATTCATCATCAGAGACAGAAGCGGGCATTTGAGAAGAACGCAGCAAAGTTATGCTTTTCGACACGCTCGCCTCGAATATACCAGTCACATACTTCTTTCTATCACCGGGGTGATTCTTCTCGCGTCCAGTCCCCCGATCGATGGCAATTTGCTCATTCAGCATACCCACAAGTGGATGGACTGAGTAGCAAGCAACAAGAAAGGCGTCATATTTAGGTAGTAGCGGCTTTAAATGAGGTAAGCAGTGATGGGCAGACAGCAATGAGTCAGCACTGCTATTGATGCTCGGGATTCCCTTGATCTCTTCTCCTTGCGGCCCAAGCGATGGCACTGGCGGGGCAGTGAAATATCCAAAATGAATGTTTTCTCCATATTTGAGGCTCCTGACTATGGGCTTGAGGCCGTCGGTCATGTGCGTGGAGGTATTTGGGTTGATTATGAGGATAGAGAAAGATTGGCCTGTGGTAGGTGCCTCCATTGTCTCGGCACACCACTTCGAGATAGTTGATGCTCCTTGTATGATGAGGGCTGTTGGACGAAGGTATTAATATGTTCAATTCCTGGGCTGCGTGAGTGGTAAGCCTGCGATATCAAAGCATTCATTCTTCCTCAACCTTTGCGAGCGCCCGACGATAAGAACCTTGGAAGCGCTTATCATCATCACGTGATACGAACATCCTTGCAGATTCCCGACATTGCAGACGACTTCAGAAAAATTTGAAATCAACGTTACTATCTACAATATGCCGTCGTTGAAGTAGTTGCCGTGTCCGAAACGCTTTGTCCGTCTCAGCACTTATAACGTCTCCTGGGGTTGTTTACATGTCAACATGACCGGAAATTTCCATGGGCATTGACAGATGCATTTTCTCTATATTGAATTCTACGAACGCTATATACTCGGTATAATACAACTTGGTCAGTTGAATTTGAATCTGGGCTTCTTCTTCCTTTGTATCCGCAGATCACTGAGACAAGGCGCATAGAAAAGCTTCCCAGCTATAAGCGCTCTGATCGTTCCTAGTGAAACGATAATCCACAGAAGCACCACACAGAGTGACAGGATCTGTGTACAAGTCAGCATAATTTCCCTTAGTTACTGGTTGCTTGTTTGAGCGAGAATACAGCACTTACTGTGCTGAGGACTTTGAAAAACTGGGACGGCATCTCTTTCGACAATTGTATTGTGCAATTGGCGTAAACCCCCAGTGGGAATACAGAGGCCCACCATCCCATCGTGAATGGAAGCCGCTTGCACCGAGCTATGGCGACAATCGCCAAGAATATCCACAGAAGGCCAAAACCCCAAAGGATGAGTGCAACAAAGAATCCTATGGAATAGAACACGTCACCGGCGATTGGATCAAGCGTTTTGTTCATTGGAAAGTATTTCCGGGCGTCTGCACCGAGCTTTAAAACACTGAGAATGGATCAGTTTTCGAACCATGACGAACGTGGGGACCTGAGAGAAGGCATCATGCAATGCAATGTAGTAGGGTCTTTTTGGATATGCTTACGCAAAACCTCCTTGGCCCATAGGGCCGAGTGGGATGCAGGTACTGACGATCACGGATTTTGGTGGAAGACTATGCAGCGCCAGCCGCTGGAAATATGTTGCAAGGATTATCATGGAGAAGGACAATCCGAGTCCCCAAAGAATGTATGACGCTAAGATTTACGTGTTTCAACGTCAGCACAATCGATCCTGAAATTTAGGACGCCGTCACAATGGAATTATGGTGATTCCAGTACGAACCTATGATTGTCCAAAGGCTGAGCTGTCGAGTAGGTAGCTGGTCTGCCACCACTGCCCCAGTAGCTGCTGCAACAATCGTACTGATTACGGGCAACAGCCATGCGGCAGTCATGGAGGGCAAGTCTGACCTCTTCTCAGGAATCATCCTAGATTACTTCTCTATTAGCCAGATTCAAAGGGAACAACTTCATGCGTATACCATACTTACAAAAGGAATGGCAAGCAGATAGCACATATGGCGGAAACTACAGCATCGGCTATCCATAGGGCCCACGCAACTACTTGCACCCATTCCCCCCATGCAGGAGCACAGACCGAAGAAATCATCGACACAATAGTTGCGAATCCCATCGGAAATGTCCCAATAAACAAGGACTGAAAAGGATGCTGGAGCATGACGTGCCAAATCTCCGGCCAGAGGGTGTACCGCAGGATCGAGATGGTTAAAAAGATTCCGAACAGAACCACGTTGAGCCCAAAAATCCCAACGGATATCCAATAAAGCCATATGCCGTTATACGGGAGGCCGAATAAGAGGATCGAGACTATTCCAGTCCCCATGTTTACGGTAAACCATCTACAAGTTTATCAGCCAGATATTGGTTAGCAGAGTCCTAATCAATTTTTAAGCGACTGGCGTCCCCAACACCAATTTTTATCACAATTAGTAACGCTATGAAAGGACAGGAAATACGCCCAGCGGATATTATAACAGCTATCCCGAGACAAACAGTTACGTATCTGGGTTATGAACTCACGAAGGCGTAAAGTTCCGGACTACCTTCCTCCATCCCTTGTCACATTTTTTCAAGTCTTCAAATTCGTCGCCGTCAGACACGTGGTTCTCGGGATCCCTTCCATCATCGTTTTCTCTTTGACCTTCTCCGCCCGCGGTACCATTTGGGCGGTTAGTAGTTTTTTCAACATCTACTTCTTCTTGATGAGGATGGACTTCATTGGTGGTCCCCGACGGGCTCGGTTCATCGTGGTCTGTAGACATCTGAATTGTTTCGGAGATGCGCAATGGCAATCGCCCAAAAAAAAGAAAAGAGAGAAAGGAAAGCGACGAATGATGATGGGAGGACTGAAACACAAGACCGCCCTCGATCAATTGGGCGGATGTTGCATTGATATACTCTGCTGCTAGCCTAGCTCGCTGCCAATAAATTTATTTCACATCCAAAAGGTAACGTGAACAATTAGATTGGAGTAATATGGTCATTATGAAAATCCCATCTAATCTCCCGCGAAGCATTACTCAAAACGCGACGTTGGTGTTACGTTTTCTAGACTACGTCATTGTTTGAATAGCTTACATTTAACTACCAGGTCAAGGTCCAAACTATGAATATTCGGCTATTATTAATGTGCTACATCCATCGCAAAGTATGTTACACCATATAGACAAGAGATGCCCGCACTCTTTCATCCGGGCTGTTGCAGGTTATCAGTTACTGGGTTGAATTGGACTCCCACCGGCCACTTGTGACTCAAAAACCAGCATACATGGTGCTAAATGGCAATAATAGAAAGACCCAACTTCACTTTACAACACAATGTACCATAAGAAGGGTTGAGGAAGTCATTTGATCAATACCCAGATTCAAATGATCGCCAGAGACCAGTCACAGCAGAATCTTCTAAAAGTTCGCTGTAACTAATTGCTGTTTCTGCGCTCCGCAACAATCTCTCCCACAGCTCTGACAATAGGCGCGAAAGTTCGCTCGGGCTGCATTATAGCTGGACTGTCCATGTTATTATGACAAATGGCGACTGCAATATGATCTCTAAGATCGGCCCAGGCAAGAGAGCCTCCAGCCCCGGCAGAGTAGATAATCTCGCCATGATCGCCAACCAACGAGTCTGAATACCCTAGCTCACCACCAACCCAGAACCCAGCTTTTCCAACCCACACAGGAATCCCTATAACTTTATCTGGGTCTTTCGCGTTTGTCCTTGGTCTCGTGAAGGTCCTGATAGTTTCGCTCGACAGCAATCGTACTCCGTCCAGCTGGCCACCCTCTGCTAGTAGCGCGAAAATTCGGGCTACCGAAGCTGCCGTTGCGATGACACCGGCGCTGGGGTCAACGGTCTGCTGGACAATGCGGAGATTGTGGATGTCCGACCCCGGTGCTACCGATTTCGGGCTTATCCCCCCGGTTATCCAACAAAGGGAACTCGTTGCCGCCGTATAGTGTAGCTACTCGTGGCAGGTCGTCATCGGGAACTCCGAAATTGAGATTCCTCGGAGAAATCCCGAGCGGCAGTAAAATCTCCTCGTTGATGAATATATGGAACGGACGGGAATTTACATCAGTACGGCGCACAATCTCTCCCAGGACCCACCCCCAGACCAAGACGTGGTATGCATTGGCAGTGTTCGGGGGGTAGAGCGGTTCCAAATGCGCGATTTGCTCAACCATCCACTGCCAATTTGCCATGAGCTCTGGGGTAATGTTGGCAGGCATCTGGGGAACTCCAGAGCGATGAGAAAGCACCTGCTCAATTGTAATCCTCTCCTTTCCTGCGGCCGCAAACTCTGGCCAGTATTTCGAAACTGAGTCTTGGATGTCAATGAGTCCGCGGTCTGCTTGTATGTGAACTGCAAGGGATGTTATCCCTTTGGTGACGGAGAACACGGGGAACAGTGTGTTCTCATCGGCAGGCGTGCCTTCTTTATCAGCGTATCCTGCAACTGCATCGACAATGAGTTTAATACGCAGCGACGGATACACCTATTTCCCCAAGCTCAATTGCACGGTCAAGCGCGGCACGTATACGCGGGTCGTTGGCAAAATCAGGAGGAGTCATTCCAAAGTTGCCGCTCTTTTTATTGTTGTTATCTAATGCTTAGGACATTCAATGGTGTTAGCTAAGATAGCGCAAGGAAACCAGACATCAAAATGTGCTTATATCCATGGAAATACTGAGTCATGTCTTCTTGAGTCAGTCCATTTTGTCCTTGGGGGCACGTTTAAGATAGAAACCATGTTGTTCGACCGCGGAAAACTTTTTTAATATTTCTACTAGGCTTCCTACTAGGCATATCTCCAATCGTTCGTCTCATACTTCGGAAATAACCACAGCGCAATGTCTCTACGAGTTCTCATGCTGTCCTACCGTAAGCCCGGCACCACGCCAGAACAATTCAAGGCTTACTATGATGAAGTGCACGTACCTCTAATGCAATACTTGACGGGTCCGCTCTTTCCTCTGTCGCATACACGGCGATATGTTCAACGTACGCGGAGCACAGGAGACGCCACCACCGGAGATTCCGTTTCCCAACACCCCGCCTCCATTCTCAGTGGCGCCCAGGCTGACTTCGTCTTCGACGCAATCACCGAGATGGTCTTTGAGGGCCAGGATGCTTTTTGAAAATTTTACGATGCCTGCATGGTACCGGATATTGCAGAGAAGGTCCGGACAGATTGCGAGAATTTCTTGAATATGGAAAGGGGTACACCAATGGTCATGTCGAGTGGATGTCAGACGACAACCAGGACATGATCAGGCTCCGGACGAAGATCTCCTAACAGAGAACGAAAAAGGGAGAGAATGGGAGCGGGGTATATAAGCCGTTGAAGTTCTCATGCAATGGTATTGCAAGTTCATGTGCGCAGTAATGTATATATCTCCAGCATTTGTTCATTGGCCGGGAGTTTTTCATATTACCATCTCGTTCCAAACTACGGATAACCTTTTCAAACCGAAGTATGCGAATCATTTAGCTGTAAGACAGCGTCAAAATTTAGTCCCAGAATATTTGCAAACCCAGTGATACATAAAACGTACGCATGAAGAATAGTATATGGATATAACTAACGGCAACAAAACATCCATGATTTCGCGCAAATGCAATTGCTGCGCTATATCCCTGTCCCCAACAAAGCGCTCTAATCCATAAATAATGAAATCCCTTACACCCCCAAAATGTAACGTGCGGCCTCCCCTATCTCAGGATCCCGCTGGCCTTCCATGAATTTCATTTGACTCCTCAACGCCTCACTGGCCATTTGCGGCTGCGTAGATACCCAGAAGTTTCCAGCGGCAATCTGCTCCATAATCAACCTGCAGCCCGCGTCTAAGTCCATTCCATGCTCTTTCATCATCTCCCTCATAGTCGTGCGATATTGAGCAGCACTCTCGGGCTCGTCTTTCCCTGCCGAAGCATCGAATATGCTAGTCTTGAGCATTCCGGGAATGACGGAGCTTACGTGGATAGGGGCTTTCTTCAGCTGCATCTCGAGAAAAAGGGCTTCCGTGAAGGATTGTACGGCGTGTTTAGTGAGGATGTATGCGGCTTGTGTCGACATCGTGCCAAACGCCCCGATCGAGGATAAATTCGCAATCCAGCACTCTTCTCCTGATGCGAGCATGCGAGGCAGGAACGCACGCACGCTGTGAACGACTCCATGCAGATTGATATTAAGTGATGCTTCCCAGCGTGCAGCCGGGATTTCCCAGATGAATCCCAACGTCTCGATTCCTGCGTTGTTGATGAGGAGACGGACGTTGCCGTGCTCGTTATATACACGGCCTCTGCTAATTCATCCAGATTCGATGAAATCGATACGTCGATGGTCATTGCTTCGGCTTTGCCGCCTGCCTCAATAATCTCCTGACACACTTTCTCAGCAGATTGTGAGGAGACGTCAGTGACAATGACTGTCATCCCCAACTCAGCGGCACGACGGGCGAGACCTGAGCCGATGCCTGCTCCGGCTCCGGTGACGACGGCGACGCCGCCTTTCAATTTATTCTCACCAGTGGTCATGGTTGTAACTTATTCCCAAATCTTTGCTGGTTTCTGTTAGCACACTGACCCATCCCATCGCTGCTGAGACCACCACGTATGTGTAGCAGGAACAGGTCTCATATACTCCTCACTGACATAATGGATCGAAAAACTTCAACTATTCAACACGCATTAACTCATAAATTGAAAGATGCTGACTCGGTTTGGACGGCCTGGTATGTTTGATGCATCAGAAACTACTACTGTTAGCGCGAAACTGACATAAGTTCGGCTGACCGTCGCTGTCCGAGAAGCCAATCCAGTATAGTATACAAGGGGACAATGTAGACAACAATATGGGATCAGGTATCTACAGAAACAGAAAATCTTCTTGCACGTATACCATTTGTTGTATCATCGAAACAGAAACCATCTCATAAATCCCGCCAAACCCTTCGAGTCCACTCAAAATGTCTACTACCAGTACCGCAGCCGAAATGAAGGCATACGAGCAAATGCTCCTTCAACACAAACCGGCGCTCAATATACCGGTGACAGAAGTTGTTATCTTCAAACTTTTGGAAAATCCAACTGCAGAAACTACGGAAGTAAAACAGGACTTCGTCGCAAACGCCGGCGGCGGCGAGGGCATGAGACGTACCGCCTGGGGCTATTCCCTCGACGACCCACGTACCGTGGTGATGATGTTCGAATGGCGCAAAATCCAAGACCACTGGGCGTTCTGGCAGACGCCTGCATTTGAGCCGGTCATTAAGTGCATCAGGACCATCTTCGAACCCGAAAGGCCTTTGGTGCGGCACTACAAATTTGATCCTCCGGGAATGCTCGAGGCGGAGTACATCAAGGTTATGGTGTGGGATGAGGGGGCTGAAAAGAGCAGGGAAGAAATGGAGGCTAAGGTGAAGAGCGATTCGCAGAGTTGCATTGGTCAGCGTGGTGGTTTTGCAGTTGATATGAATGAGATGACATGGTATTGTACGCTTCTTGGCTATCCGAGCGAGCAGGCAGCAAGATCAGACGGGATTGAGGCCCAAGGCGAGGCGCATCTGGTTAAGTTTGAGTACACACCAAGAAAGGAGTAGTGTGGGGATTTAGGCGATATAGATAGTTTCTTTATGTTAGGATTTTTGTCCTTTCCCAGTTCCTTAAAGGGGCTAGGTTGGGCTGTTTCAGCCATATTCGGTGTGATAAGACAGCAAGTACACTTAGGATAATAAATGAAAATTATACTGTCAACATTATATTCAAGTTCTTTCTACTACCGACTCCTAACCTGCTACATGCTTTTTGTCTCTTACACGATGTCCCAAGGCACATCGGCATTTCGCAAATACGGAGTCATCCCTTCGAATTCGCGCTCTACCTCACCCTTCGTCTGTCCATTTCCAAGAAAAGCCCATGGGTTGTCGTCCACGTATCGAAAGTTATAATGCTCCCATCGCGGATACCTGATAGTCTTCAAGTAATGCATAGACTAAACATTAAGCGTAAGCTTCTGAGTCGTCTAAAGGGGATTGGAGGGAAGGTAAACTCACCGATCCGCCCCAGCAACGTGGTTTACCATCTTTTGTGTTATTCTTATACCAGCTTCTGCAATCAGCTGTCCAGACTCCTCGCTCATGCCACTTATCGATATACATGTCCAGCCTTTCCGTGATGTCCCGCCTGATTTCCAAAGCACATATCCGGTCAGATTGGATTTTCTTTGCGGCAGCTATTATATAGTCAATTTGCGTCTCAAGGCATGGAAGAACAGTTCCATTGGCGAGGTTTCCACGCGGCCCGTTCATAACCCAATAGTTAGGAAAGCCCGGGGCGGCAATTCCAAGGTAGCATAGCGGCCAGGAAGA
Organism: Helicocarpus griseus UAMH5409; assembly: GCA_002573585.1. Classification (NCBI taxonomy): domain Eukaryota; kingdom Fungi; phylum Ascomycota; class Eurotiomycetes; order Onygenales; family Ajellomycetaceae; genus Helicocarpus; species Helicocarpus griseus. The sequence goes on from PDNB01000033.1 coordinate 84,598, forward strand.
CCATTCATCCTGGATTCGGATGCCTTCCACACCGTACAGTTCGAAGTGAGGTGTCCAAGCCATATCGAACCCCGTAGCACAGACTATGACGTCCAATTCGTGAACCTTGCCATCGCCGGTAGTGACGCCTTTTTCATTGGCAAGAACAATTTCGTCGTAGATGGGTTGGACATTCGACTCGATCAAAGCCTCTAGGTATCCATCGCCGGGGGTGAGTCGTCTGTATCCTTAGCGACTGAACAAGGTTGAGGAGCTCAAATTTGGGTAGACATACCTGCATCCTACGGGCCATGTGGGAATAAGTCTTTTTGTCAACTCCGGATGATTTTTCAGGCGTCTAGTCATTGAGTCAATCATATATTGACGCGACAATTGGGACAACTCTGATCCTTTGTAGAATACACTAAACCCGGCGTTGATTCCGTATTCAATTTGTTTCCGATAATGGAGAAGGTAGTCAGGGTCTGAGCGAAACCTATCGATTTCGTGAGTCTTATAGAAATACTGGCTGACGTCGATATCACTCTCTTCCTTATGGTCGCCATTTGTCAAGCCCGTTTCCTTGTCTGCTTCTGAAGAGACTTCTACCTTTACTCGAGGCATTGGTGGAGCAATCCATGTATTTCCTCTGCGGTAGTAGTTAATGGGTCGATTCAAGTCACACAGGGGAAGGCTACCTGCCTCATAAAGCACTTCAGGTGAGAAGCAACTGGACGCAGGAGAATATTTAGCACATCATCCACATGAATATCAACAAGGAGAGGAAAAAGAGGTCTCGAATAGAAGTTGGAAAACCTACCTTTTTGCACTTTTGGGATGATTTGGATAGCAGAAGAGCCAGTACCCAGGACAGCAACCCGTTTACCTTCCAACTCTACAGAATCTGGGACAACGGTTAATATGAATATCGTTTTCGCGCTGCGTTCAAGGGATTCTTTCTTTGGGCGCATGTACACACCATCCCAATTAGCAGAGTGAATGAGGGATCCTTTGAAAGAACCAAGACCGTCGATATCGGGCCCTTCAGGAATCACTCAGCATAAAGATCTCATAACCCTAAAGTCATTGAAGAATATGATCATACAGCGCCACTTATTCAATAAGCCAGAACCGTTCATAAAAATATGTGCATAATCCTTGAAGGTCTTGTCCCCGTGCTCTACTAAGACTTCATATTGGCCCTTTTCCTCTAGCCATCGTGCTGAGAGGACTTTGTGATTGAGTGCCACATATTTTTGGAGATTGTATTTCTCACAGAAACCTTTGAAGTATTTCAAGATATCCGGTGCATACTGTAGCGCCCCAATGTTTATGTTAGTATAAGTCAATGTGCCCTCTCCAGTATCACTGACTGCATAGTAAGAGGTCCACTCCGGATTTGGCTCGAACGTGTAAGTATATATGTGAGCAGGTCTAAGCAATCAAGATGTTAGGGGTGTTGTATTTTTCTCTATCCCACATTCAGGTTTCATGGACCATATACTAACACATCGCATGCGCAACCCGGATATCGATCTTTAAGAGTCAGAAAATGTAAGTACACGAAATTCGACCAAATTACTTACTCTCATACCAGGTTCCTCCAACATCGGGGTTTTTCTCGTAACAGACAAGCTCATAGTTCGTTAGTTGGCGTTCCATTTTGTACGCTGCGCAGAGGCCTGTTGCCCCGGCTCCCACGTGGACTATTCGAATCGGCATCGGCTGCGAGTGCCATTGCTCCAGCAGCTCTGGAATCTGGGGTTTGTCTGTCATAGCTATGAACGGAGTAGTATCTTTAAGACAAGGGGTATGAAAGTAGAACAGGCGTTCTACAAGTCCGGCACCAAGGTACTGGTAGTAATAAGGCAAGGAACCGCAAAATGTTTCGTTCGCATAGAGACTTGAGGTACATTTAAACGAACCCTTAACGACAGACAGAAGGAATCTAGATTCCTAAGTCGTGATTATGTCGCCATATTTGACATAATCATTGTTTGACAACGGATGGTGTGACGGGGGCTGACAATGCTATGGGGTTTAAACTGACTCGAATTGATTGAGTCAGATCGCCCAATAAGCAACTGTTAGCCTAGGGAAGTTTCCAATCCCGTGCTTGACGTCAGAGAAGCCCGTTATATCCTTCTTCTAGATATTAGTATGCTACCTAGCCGGGTTGATCAAGTTTGAGAGTTGCAACGAGAATGGAGTCTTCTAAGATCCCAGAGCCCCGAGTGAGCAAAGGCAAAGGATATCCGTGGTATCACGCCGTTTACCTTCATCTCGGAGCTGGAATTCTCCGGAATATAGTCTGGTCCATTTCAGGATCAGGCACAAACTTCGACAAGTACGTTACAATAGAGACACCCGGTCTGGGAACCGGGAGAGTAAGATGTGCCGTCTGTTTGCCGCGGAGCCCGGGAAACCAACAGCCAAATACAAAGCCAAAGCTACCCCTGGTACTGGTCATCGAAGGAGGAGGATTCGTTCTTGGGCACCCAGAAAATGGAGAACATAATGACCGGCTGGTATCAGACAAGGTAAGGAACTTTAAAGCATGCTTCAAGCCCTCAGCTTTGTATGTCATCGTCCGACTCAGCTTTTTGCTCCCCACAGACCCAATCCGTTGTCATCTCCGTCGATTACGCCAAGGCACCTCGACATCCGTTTCCTCATGCCCTTCTTCAGCTGTACGAAGTTCTTCGATGGACACTTTCAGTTGGCAGTGAAGCAGTCGGCAGCGACATTGACCCAAGCAGAGTGGCCATCATGGGAAATTCTGCTGGAGGTAACTTAACGGCGGCACTCTCCCTACTGCTATCAATCACATCCGGGCCCTGCGCACGCTTCCGAGAAGGGTTGCCTGCATCCTTCCGCCAGCTTCTTCAGATTTTACTGTATCCCAGTCTAGAATGCCATAGATTTTACCGCACAAGGTTTCAACGCTCCGCACAAGAAGTCCAAGCGAAAAGTCTTCCGATTGCAATTGCAGAGTTGATGGAGGAGTCCTATCTTCCACCTTATGTTGAGAAAGAGCAAATTTTCGTTGCTCCTGTCCTAGCGGATGTGGGCCTGCTTAACAAACTCCAAGTTCCTCGAGCGCTTATTCTTGTCGCTGGGTTAGATTGCCTGAAGGACGAAGCAGAGGCTTATGCTCACACGCTTCAGGAAGCTGGTGTTCCCGTGAAATTGGAGCGATATCCGCAAGCTATTCATGGATTTTCTCATTACAAAGAAGGGTCAAAGGACTTCCGGAAGGATGACGTGATGGATTGCTGGAAAAAGATTTGTGAAGACTTGCAACTCAGCTTTCAAATGTCAGTCGAGAACTAGAATGGTTGTGGTTATTTAGTTAATGATAATAGGAGAGTCTAGGAAGTACATGTACGTAGCTTAAGTGTGCAGATTTTGAGTCTATCGACCCCTGCTAAGTTAAGCGAGTCAACCGCCCATAAGTTTAAGTTGGTTTCGTCAATTAGACATAAAATATTAGTACTACAGTACAATGCAGCTCAAGGTTTCACTTCCAACGTCTACAGATTGAACTTCTCAATGTTATATTAACCAGATACGCTGTCTTACAAATTATTTCGTGGGAAATGATTTGATTTCATGTGCAGTGCGTCACGCCCATTTTTTGAGCAGCTCTCTTGTTTGGCACCAGACCAACACCAAGGGCGACGGACCAGCCAGTGTTGGATAGGTCAGCTTTCTACAGAAGACAATCAGAGATAGACCCTTACTATGCATTGCGGAATGCTGTATTTGTGCTCCTCACCTGAGTCACCCCTGTACTATGCTGCAGGCAAACTCTCGTACGTCATCACACGGGGAAACTGAGGATATTTGGTATAGAAAGCGCCATCGATCCTCCAAAATTGTAACGAGCATGACTGTTTCTCAATCATGCTCAATACATCCATTGTTGGCAACATCCCCTGAACGTCCTTTGACGACCAATACGGATTCAGGTGTTGGAGAAGTGCGACGCCGATACTTTCTACGTTGGCGTCGTTGCCCTGCTTTATCAATTCCAAACGGATCTCGGGCCTGGACTTTCTTGATCAAATCGAAATTCGCAGCAGGCTTGGACTTAAAAGAAAAAGGGATTCATCGTCCATCACTTACCACACAAGCATGCCAATAAAGAACTGATGAGGAATCACTCGCTCGGTTGGAGTAGGGCGAAGAAACTCTGGTACTCGCTCTAATGCAGCAGAGGTTCTTAAGACATGCCACTGATATCTCTGGTCAGCACCGAGCTGGACACCCAAGTATTGTTCACGGGGAAAATGGCGGAACAAGAGGAATTCGAACAAGACTTACACGAAGAACAAGGTATTGAGTCCAGAATATGCTCAAGAGCAGATGCAATGGCATTGCTCCATATCCACAGAGGTGATGAAAAAGCCTAAAAGAAAGTGTATCTCTGGGGGGATCCGATAAGAGCTGATGAAGTGACGGCTCTGTGGTGTCGAAGCGGCCGTGTTCATGCTCCTTGCGAGCTTCATCAACCATGGCCAAGAGCACAGTGTCAGACCGAGAGCTGGGTGCGCAGTACCGGGAAAATGAAGACCCAAAGTCCAGATTGGAGCTGGGATTCGGACAGGGGACATTTTCGGAGCTGCCAGGCACAGATGGATTAGGATCACATAACGAGACACGATTCTCTTGTCTGCAGTATTGGAGGAAGCCCATATCGTCATCATTCATATCAATAACCGGCAAGTCGTCCTGCGCAGTGGCAGTTTCTCGCGGGAGTGATGGAGCGTCTGGAGAAGGTAATCGATGATAGTCCTGTCCATTTTGCTGGGGGTACAGGTGTTCTTCATGACCAGAGAATCCTTCATGAACTTTCCGTCCTTGCGCCGGGAGATGATTGCAAAGCTTCATTTTCGGCCGTGGCCACCAACTCCGCATTACCAATGACTAGCTCCTGAGCAGGAATTGTTGATCTATCCTCGCCCTGTGTTCGGTTTGTCGTAGCAGCTGAATCCGACGCACTTGGAACCGCCGTCGAATCTCGACATCCGCACCATGGTCTTCGGGAGAAACTAGAACTCGGACGCGTTCCAGCTTTGCTGCGAGCTTACTGCACTCAGCAACTAGGCGAGCCTGTTCAGCGAGCAACGTGTTCACCACCTCGTCGTTCGTACGCTGCGCGCTAAGTTCTCGCACTGACTCCTCGAGACGTTTTATGTACGCCTTTTGCCGTAGCCGATGATCCCTTTGGGCTCTGCGGTCTGTTGCTCGCTTTCTAGCTTTTCGGCATTGCTCTTCCTCCTCATCGGCGGAATTTGAACGGTTCGTCGTGCGCATTGCTCCCCTGTTTCTTTTTTCACACTCGTTGTTTTCCTACCCCAATTGAAAAATGGAAGATAAAGTGACTTGTAGGTAGGCAAGACGTGGGAAACAGGTAGGATATTGAAACGGGGCTGTGAATGTAGAGCTCGAGAGATCAACTTTTTGATTCGATGGTAGAACTAACATGGATCCTGCTCGCCCTAAAATATGTGGAGGAGACTAACTCCCGGATGGTCCGCTAGCCGGGTATCTATTGTTGAAGACTTTATAAGAAACCGCGAAGGGGCACTATGCAGCGTAAATACTTATGGATTCTCGAGTAAAATGAGTCTGTATCTGACTTCGTTGAGATAGGTAACTCCCCAGATGACTACCTCGGGCGATGGAGTGGCGGTCAGGGGCAGGGGCCACGGGATGATAAATGGCCGCCACGTGGAAGGGAATGCGGGGAAAGGTGTCTAGCGATTATTCAAGACACTAAGAACCCGCATTATTCTTATAGCTTCGTTCAGCTCCTACGTTTGCAGAAAAGCTTCAATCCTTTGACTGTCGACTCGGCAAGAAGGATGAATGGATCGCGGCACTTAATTTCAGTGTAAATTGTTCGCAAGACTGCGACATTTTACACTAATAATAAGAATTCTCAATATGCGATACCTAATTATCGCACTACGGAGTATACTCGCCCAAAACAGTGCTATGTATGTGCATGTACAACGTGCATGAACGAACTTCGACCTTTACTAGTATGTATGTATAAAAATAACAATTGGACTCAGGAGATCATTGATCGCTAACACCAATCGGCTAAGAACCATCTCTCCGCTTTAATAGAACTTTCAGCTTCGTATCGGGCACAGCCATCGTTGCAATATAGGTCTGGTTCGGTGATGTTCCAGGTCTAAGCTTCATGTCATAGCGAAGCAGCATGCTGGCGAGCATCAACTTCATTTCGTCGACCGCATAGAATCTCCCCGGACTACAATTAGAGAGAAGCAACTCCATCAGTAATCTTTGACAGAGCCCTCCGAGCTATTACAGAGGCCCGCTAGAGGGCCAAGAAGGGGAAGGCTTACCACGCATGTTTTCCATGCCCAAAGAGGTGATACGTGGGTGACGTGCTGACCATCGAGTTTTTGGCTGCTGCTTGCGGTCCATCGGCCGCCTCGCTCTGTCGACTGAATCTGTATCCGTCAAATACATCAGGATTCTCATAGGAGCCCTCGTCCCGATGCAGGATCAACGTGGGTGCTCCGATTTTGGCTCCAACCGGAATAACCGTGCCGTTGGAGAATGTGAATCTCTTTTTGGCGTTTCGTTGCATTGCCACTATATATACCCAAGGAGTTTAGCAGATTGGCACAGAGTGTGCACACTCCCATGATCACTGGCGCGCTTTGTAAAAAAAAAAAAAAGCGAACTTGGAGTTTGCGACTTACTGAGCCCTGCATTGTTATATCTACCAGCTTCCTTAAGGAAGCTGTCTATTTTGTATAACTTTGGCAATGTCTCCTTGGAGATGTTGATGTTGCCGTCCTGAAAGTGCTTAATGGCCTCTTCACGCAAAGCAGGAATATACTGCTCAGGCTCCGCGGCTAGGTTGTACAGTGCACCGGTGAAAGTCTGAATGACTGTCAGTAAGTGCTATCCCTTCTTGTTCGAAATACAGTCATTACCATAGTAGTAGTATGTATCGACGCGACATTCAGTGCCATGATTCGTTCGGCAATCAGAGGAATATTTCTTTCAACTGGAGGTGCAGCATCCACAAGCCATTGAACCATATTGTCAGGCTTATTTCCATTCTCGTCCAGCTTTCCATCGAGGCAAGCTTGCACAATCTTTGAGAGGAACTTCGTCGCGCGCCGGCGATATGAGGTCACGGGCATGGCTTTGACTAGTATCCTAGTGTATCAAAATATTTTAGGTTTTACCTAACGCTGGATATTCATCCAATGCGACTTACCATTTCATCCAATCTGGGAAGGGTCGGAGCATTTCTGCTGATATGACGACCGCTTGCGCGTAGTCCATAGCGATCTTAAGGAACTCTTCATTTCTGGCTTTACGTCAAGTTAGCATCTTACTTCCTCTGCAATTTCGTGACATTATTCTGTTGCTTCAAAGGCAGTATGGACAACTAAACTTAGCGGACAGGTCATCACTCACAAAGCTCAGTGCCGACAAATACTCGACTGGTGATTCGCGCGACAGTCATGGCAATTATATCGTATACGGCAAACGGCTGATAATCTGACGCACAGATCTTATAGTGAGCTTCCAAGCATGTATTGGTGACGGTGAGGCGATTCGAACGGACCATTAGGCGACCCGATCAAATCATCAAACGCAGAGTTCATTTCTTCCCACATCACTGGCATGTGTCGTTTCAGGGTTTTCGTAAGATTCATTCTTATGACAGGAACATGATAAGTTCGGTATCCCACGCCATACCCCATAGTAAAGGGGATTTGTTGTTGCTGCAGATGAGCTTAGCAGCTTGAATATGTTCTTCTAGAACACGGAAACGGACGGACAAGGTGAAGAGAAATGAGAATTAGAAACCAAAAAAAAAAAAAAAATTAAAAACATACATCATTCGCACCATCCTGAAAACTCAGCACGTCGTCCGGTGCTCTGATGTACTCCGCAACCCTCTCCTTGTCTGGGATCAAGACGTACTCGCCTTGTATCGTTGAGATGCGGAATGGGCCATGATTGTAGCTAGCGATACCCTCGCGAACCAGCCTGACGGGCTCTTTTAAGAATCTATACGCCGCCACCCAAGATGACAAAATTGGCAAACCACGGTTGCCGACGGCAGGTACCTCGGCCTGTCAAAAAAGTGAGACTGGGATCAATCAACCGATTAAGATCATTAAACTGACCGTCTTCTGATAGCTAGTGACCCATTTGGCTGTGTTATAGATCACAAATAATGCGAAGATGATATGAGCGCTGGAATTAGGAGTATGCAGAATTGCAAGTGCAGCTTCAGACAGGTACGTGAAATCCATTCTGAAATTTGCTAAGCGCGAATGGGGGATTTGGAAGATAGCAGGGTTGAGTAACTAAAGTAGTACGAAGTCCGCAAAAAGCTGACACGGCAAAACTGACTCAGCTCATGCATATGCTGCTGGGCTAGTGTCCACGTCATTAATAGTAGTATGCTTCATTGTAGATCTCCTATATTATTAAACAAGTCTAGGTCAGTATTGACCAGGCTGCTTCATCTGAGGATTGGGCATATACATACATTTTCTTGATATTATCGTATGCGTTAAAGGAGCGATTTACCCAAGACCATATATATATACAAATCGAAAAATGCCACACTTTAAATTTAACTGCATATTACGTTTGAGTCTTAACATGCAGTCCATACCTAGTTATCTTTAGAAAGTTTGCGGGTTGGGTATCAAGAGCTTCAAAAACAAAACCATCTCGCCTTATGCCCCTGACCATAGAAAGGCCCTTGCTTGCTTGCAAATGCTTTATCTGTTTCCTTCATCTTTATGCGATGCGGAATAGCACAGAATAACCGTTCAATCCCAATGTACAAGTATAATATCATTACCTCTTAGACCCCCCTCCACCACTGCCACCACCACCAGCTCCACCCGAACTACCGGAAAGATCATGCACAACGCATAACAAAAATTTCCGGTCAGGAATGATTATAATCTCATGAATCTTCGTCCGCAACCGGAGCAGCTTGACCTCGTCGTCTTCCTCCCGTTCATGTCCCTGTCCCTGGCCATCACTCTCTGTGGTCTGATTTCCCACATGACCATTGCCATTCACACTTCGCGTAGCGCCAAACGGGCTGGATTTGTAGTCCGTTTCATTATTGATACCACTGTTGTCATCTGACGGCGGCTTTGATAACGATGTGCTCAAGGCCGATGCGCTGGATACAAAAGCGAAGATGTGCGCGGCTAGCGTTTCTGCCTGGCTTGGTTTGTAAGGCGCAGCGAGAGGTTGGGGTTCTGGCTGTTGGTGTTGCGAAGTTTCCCCTATTTCTTCCGCTGTGCTCGTTGGGCTTGTGTTTAAGTCTGTCGTTGTGGCTTGTTGGTCCGGAGATGACGAGGGATCAGGTGCAGCTGGTATTGGAGCCGGAGTCGGAGTCGTAGCCGGAGGAGTGGATGACGGGCTTAAGCGCGTAGCCAGTAGACCAGTGGTTTGTATTATCGAGCCATCTTTCCGCGATAGTATGAGGGTAGATTGGACACCAGGTCGAGATGTAAGACTTGATAGATGCGCGGAAACGTGTCGCGGGAGTTGTGAGGACTACAGTGTGTTTTCATCAGCTTTGATTTAATTCCGTAATCCATCTTGGGCAAGAAACTCACTGCTGCCATCTGGACTGTTGTTGTAGGGGAGAGAGAGCGGGGATTGTGACGTTGGGCGATGATGTGTCTGCACCAGGAAACCAGGGATACGTAAAAATTGACTGTTAAAGTGGTTCCAAAAATTTCAATATTGTCTTCAGACTTAATGTCTAGCAGATGTCTGTGGATTGCGTTTTGAATTGAAGACTCAATGCTTTATTGGCGTCTGATATTGTCCCGGTTTGTCTGGAGTTCAGAGTAGATGGCCGGACTTATGTTTTGCCGAACCTCCGGCTACAATATGCTTAGTAAGCTCTTCTTTTATCAAAAAAGTGCTCAATATCAAATTCAACTTTGCAGGCGTATCTCGAAAATTGTTTATGAAGTCTGCCTATTGTTGGAATTAAGCATCTATTCTGTCTGTAGTACTTCCGACTGTCGAAGTATTTATCACATTCAATTGTCAAAACTACATCAAACTTCCTACATCGAATTTTCCATCTCCGATATCTGGTCAGGGTGGAGCAGAAGGTTACATGCTGGTTCTTCTCCGAGAAGAGAAATATTCACAACTGTTTCTGATTGAATACCGATAAAGATTGTTATACCCGGCTTTCACCATGGGGTCAAGCCAGAAAAAGAAAAATGAGAAGAAGAAGGACTTCCAGGTATTTCTGACATAGTGCGATTCGAGTAAGCAGTTGCTAACTACAGGGTGTAGAAAACGAAACTGAAAGTCGGCAAAGCCAAGCCAAAGCCTTCAAATTTCACGGACACCAGCTTCCGTTCGAAAGGTGAGTTTCTCCCCGACTCTTAAAATCTTTTGGAGTCTTCTTGTAAGCTATGTTGCTGCATGGTACAAATCATGCCAAAGTATAGCATTAGCTGATTGGAATATACCTTAGCCATCGTCTTAAACCAGCAGTCTCTTGCAACAACCGCGCCATCTGCATCATCACAGTTCAACCACTCCTTATCACTACTAAACTCAAAGTCGGACTCTCAGCGCAAGGACTCGCTTTCCTACTTGACGACGGCCATTGTCTCTCGTCCCGTCAACTCACCCTTGCCTCAGCCAGTTAGTGTCATTTTACCGACACTAGTCTCTTTGATTTTAGACGGAAGTAATGGGGTTCGTGCTCAATTAATCAAGCTTTTTAAATCGCTTCCGGCAGCAGACATGGAAGGTCATGTCTCGCAGCTTCTACCCTACGTTCGCGCGGGGATGACGCATCTTGCAGCTGACATCCGGCTATCTTCTGTCGAGACCGTCTCATGGCTGATAGCTACTGCCGGGCGCGAAGTAGTCTCTTCTCCAGGAGGATGGATAAAAACCATAAATTGCTTCTTATCCATTCTGGGGTGGCATACCGAAGAATCGGCAAAATGGTCGTCTAATAGGGCTTCATTTGGGAAGGCTGGTAACGATGGCAAGCCTATCGTTCGGACGCTGCAGACCTTGTCTGAGTTTTTGAGAGCAGGCATTGGTGCTTCTGAGGACGATGCTCCTGAAGAGAATGATTTGATGGATGGTGTAAAAGAGTGGGCCTTCCCTTTGACCCAGACAAGCCAGCATGTCTTGCCAACGAAATCTGCACCGTTTGCGTATCTTAACCTCTTTGGACAGCCAAAAAACGAGGAGGGCGAGATGTACGAAACTAGAGAAGATAGATTCAGAATCTTTTCAGAAAGATTTTTGCCCGCTGTTGAACGGGGATTGAGCGCAGCAAGGCAAGAAGGCGGGGAGGTTGGACGTGCATCGGCAGGTTTGAAGAAGGTCCTTACTGAAGCTAAGGCGCTTAACGCGGAGCCTTGAGCTTCTCGACTCTGAATAAGTGCGACCACTATTCAATGCCAGGCGCTAGAAATCTCCCTTTTATAGCAAAATTAGTATATCGACTGCCACGCATGAGTAATCATGCAGACTCCATACTACAGAAGTACAGTCAGTTTTGTCTTCACTCTGTGCCATGTGTCATGTAGTCACATGAGTCGACGAAATCCAACGCAGGAAGCAAATCAAGAATCTTCTGCCACTTCTGGGCCGCAAAAATTCCCATTATCGCAGCTTACCTCAAGGCAGTCGCCTCACCCTGAAAAGCTATATTTGAAAAGCGAATATAAAACGCCACACTCTAATGTCTTTCAAAGTCTACCTCCTCATTATCCGCCGGTATGCCACGAGATCACCATGCTCTCTTTGTGGAGACAGACCCCGCCACGGGCTCAGGCCAAATATATCAAGTTACAGGAAATATTCAGAACGGCATGGTTTTCGAAGACAAGCCCAGCGAGGCGCCCGAACAGGATCCCACCTTCCACGAGAAAAGACCACTTGGTACTGTGCAGGGGGGCTATGAGAAGGCTTTCAGGGACGTCTGCTTAGGTATCGAAGTACCCAAGAAGCAATTTGATGGAGCGAGGAGGTTGTATCCGCAGGAGCCGATAAGAAGATGCCAGGAATGGACGGCGGAGGTCATTCAGGCCTTGGTTAGCGGGGGGATTGTATCGTGATATTTTGGGTTAGCCGCTGCAGATAATGAATACAATGTGATAATCGGAGCTTTTAAATTGGTAAATAACGACTAGCATAGATAGAAAAGTGCGGCAAAATCTTTCTCTCGCATAAACACAATATCGTAGCAAGCTTCACAATTGAATCTTATTCTAAACTTTAAGATTGAGCAGGTGTCGCACGCCCCCTCACATCTGCGCGGCAACCTCTTTTTGCCTATAGTAGCCCCAATGGGTATCGCATCCATATTTTCCGTCGCCGCACGTAGTATACACCAGCATATACGCAGTCCTTCTTTTCAATTTGCTTCAACACCTCACAATGTCGCTTTCCGGCAGCCTTGTGCTACAGGCTACACCCACACTAGGATCATCGGCCATGTACGCTAGGCCAATCACCGCGCATTGCGCCAGCCTCGCAAGTCAAGCCTCTTTAGCCTCGCTGAACAAGCTAAATTTGGCCTCACGTCGACGCGGGGCTTCGTCAGCTTGCAATTCTCAACTTGGCTTTTGTTTCTGCTCTCGCGTCCTGCCCTTCTATTTACAATTATTACTTTATCCATAAAGTGCGCAGTATCAATCATGAGGACTCGGAGTTTATGAGCCTTTTCGCATTCTTTTTGGTAACAGTACTAAATACCGCGGCGAATTATCAAGCCTTAACAAACGCTTGCGACTCAGAGCGCGCGACATGCTATGGCCGGCATTGAGCAAATTTCTGCAATTATCACAGTTGCCCAAGTTGGGTTTGCTTTATCAAAAGCTCTGATTGAGTACGTGGACGAAGTCAGAGACGCGTCGGGCCGCATTAAACGCATAGGGAATGAAATAAAGACTACCAGTGAACGGCTAGAGGATGTCGGTAAACTGGTGGAACGGAACAGCACGACAAAGTTGTTCAGTGCAACGGGTATTCAGAGTGCAATACGAGCTTCGGACGAATGCGAACGGGTCATCCAAGAAGTGCGCCATATTTTGAGGAAGGGCGGGTATACACCTTCGACAGGGTTGGTTGAAAAAGAGGAAATCGACATCTCCTATTTTACAAAGATTAAGTGGCCATTTGTTAAGTTTCGGCTTGAAGTTCCTAGAGCAGAGCTACAAAGGATCAAGACCGACCTGACATTGCTTTTTACTTCTGTCATGGCTATTTCAGCGTAAGCATTTCACTGCAGTTCGATTGCTTGCTGTTGGTAATACCGTCACTTACAATGCGCAGATCGACTGAGGCGGAAAAAGCGTTCTACTGCGCGGAAATTGTCAATGTGGAAAAGACGCGCCAGTGGGCAGCTCGCAAGGCCCGCAGAGCTAGGCGACGGTCGAAGAGGCCCGACGGCAAATATGACGGAGACCTCTCGGATAGTCCTGTCCCGCTTCATGTATCTTCATCCTCCGAAGACGAGGAAGATCAAAAGCTTCAGCTCGAATTCATTAGGTACAAGGAGGAACAAGCACTTGCCCTACAGAAAAGGAGAAGAGAAGAGGAACTTGCCCTTGCCGAGGCTAGAAGAAAGGATGAGTTAGAAGCCGAAGAGAAAAAGAACAAAGAAATTGAAGCTCGGGGCGTTGCTAAATATAAGGAAGCTCTCAGCCAGCAGCAAGCAAAAAGGGATGTTCAGATTTTAGCAGCTAAGGAGGCTTTGCGCGCTGCGCTTGAAAAGGTCAACTTTCCGGCCAACCGAATGCAATCAGTTTTGGATAATATCAACATTGCTCTCAATGCTGACAACGCCTCTACATCCTCATTGCCGGGACTAGGGCTTGGCCCAACGACAAACGCTCTTGTAACAAGTTCCTCTAAAACGGATAGGGGTAGCAAATCGGTGGATAACAAGTCAAAACTAAAGCTGCCTTGGTAGGTCAATACACATGCTCAACTTGTTTATACTCATGGTCTTAACTTTCTATCTACAGGATGTCATTGAAGCGGAATAATGGCCCATCAAGTCCTCATGTGTTGCCAGGCGTTAACATTTCGGCGTATTCCCCTTCAGATCCTGGGGACTGGGATGAATCTGTTTTGCTAGAAACATGGATTTTTGATTCAGCTACTAGCTTTTGGTCGGTGGTCAAGGAAAGCCACCTTGGAGATGGAATTAGGCAGAAGCCGCAGCGGCTTTGGCGCACATTTTCGCAGCTTTCTCCCAAGCATCGCACTTCGTTCCTCGATTTCTATTATAGCAAGAACGAAAATCTGGCGGACCAGGCTAAATGGGTAATTCTATCCATGGAGCCGATAAAAAACATCACGAAAAGAGGTATATTTGCGCGAGTCGAGGAGAATGTTGGGGTACGAGTTCTTGTGGCACGCAAGGAAGTGAAGCCCCACCCATCGCATGGTGCAGTAAGAGATGGGATCAAAGCGGGAGAAGAAACATTTCCATCAACAGCTGACTCTGTCAAAGAATCTGCACCTCTTCAAGTCGGGAACAAGCCATCTTTAACTCGCTTGGCAGATGCTCCAATTGATAAATTTGCCGAGATGCGTGAATCCAAATACCCTGAGCCTGAAAGCCCAGCAGAAAGCTACGAAAGAATCAAAAGGCGCACAGTCAGAATCGAGCGGTCACCTTCTAGATGGCGGCCGCCTGCATGGAAAACAGATAGAAAGGCCGCGTATTATGAATCTGATTCCAGCGACGTCGATAGTCGTATCCATGTTATTGATGAGCCTCCAAGGAGAAAGCGGCATCCACATGAGCCACCTGGTACCAGGAGGCGAAGCAGGGCTGTCCCCTATTTGGAGCCAATAAGAAAACCAACAGAGACACTAAATCCAAGAACAAGGGCAATGGATCGAGTTGAAACGCTAAATCCACTAGATGACTACTACTATCGCCGGACGCCTGGCAACGCATGGATGCCGCCTCCGCCTCCGCCTCTACCTCGGAATGATTCGCAAGATGGGCACATAATTGCTGATTTGCAAAATGCGCCGATAATTGGTCATTCTCTCACGCCAATGGGCCTAAAAGCCCCAGACTATCGCCGTGCAAAAGATCTCAATAATAGATTTCCATCTCCACCTCGTCAACGAATTAACATAGGATGGAATAAAGAACCCCAAGCTTTGAGCAGAAGAAGTCGACAAGAAAGACGGATGACGCAAGATTTACATAGAACCAAGAGGGACCTGGGAAATAACACAAATGAGACGGATATCGTCCTGTCAACACTTAGACGGCTAACAACGTATGATGGCCATGACTTGCCCGCTCTACCGTCAACCAGCGTCTCAGCAGATCCCAAGCAAACAACTATCCAGGCGTCAGCTTCCGGGCATCTCGAACCAATCGCGGAACCCTCCAAAAACCAGGGCAAAAACTTGGATAGCTCGTCCGCTGCAGATAAGGGAGAAAGTAACTCTTTACAGCAGCATAACAATTTCGACGAGGTAGATCGTGACACGTCTCTCAAGAGATTCCCCGCAGGTGATCTCCAAATAACATTGTCTAGACCTTCTTCAACAGGCTTGCGTCCTACTTCTCATAGGGTATTTTACTCGCCTGATTCTATCGGTACGAAACCGTCGACCAGTACTAGTAGTAGTAGTAGCAGCAGCAGCAGCAGCAGCAGCGACGAGGAAGGTGGCCGTCCAAGGTTTACACATAATCATCAGGCGGGCGTTGAGGACGCGTCGGACCATGGAAGTGCGAAGAAAGAAGAAGAGAAGGATCTTGATGATTTTATTTAAGAGACCAGCTGCACTTTTTAAATGATTTGTTTTTTTTGGATAGGGCCACTTAGCTACTGTATAGGAACGTGCGTCTTAATTTGAAGCATCTGCATGGCAATGGATCTGTGACTTATAGTTAAAGTCGCGTTTTCTTTGGGACGAGAATCTTGTCCACCACCCATCCTCATTTTCTCCGACTATGTGAACCACGAGATCCGCAGTTTCCCTTCCAAAGGCTAGCTAATATTCATGAAGTTTAGAATAATTCATGTTCGGCATTAATCAAATTCGTAACACGGTCCCCCGTGGCTGTGATAATCATATCAACGGCCCAATGCACAATCCTCAATTCCATTAGGGAAATATAACCGAACAGAGTCCGTTTCACTCCCCAGGCAATTTAACATCCGCCCACCCTTGCTTCCCATTTTCCCCATGCTTCGTCACCGACCTCCAAGTGTCAGGAACCAACCACCCAATCCTCGCCCGGTCTCCAAAGCCACCAATCCAAAAGGCCTCTTCCACAACCATCCTCGCCCAATAACCACTATGCGCCGCATTTTCATGACCAGGTAGCCACCACGCCGCATCAGAGTGCGAATCAAGAAAACACTTCTCAACAGCTTTGCGACTTGTATCCGGTAAGTCATTCAGTGGTTCAAGATAGCCTAGAAGCGATAATCGCGGTAAGGAGGCTAGGGATACATTATTTCCAGCTTTACTAGCGCCCTGATGCCACCAGTCTATGGACAGAGAGATGTTCGAGCCAGCCTTCGTGTTGCGGAACGTCGTGCCAACATTTAGCGCCAGAATGAGCGGATTTCCGGGTCCAAGGAGATTGGCCAATTCGCTGTCTGGGCCATTTGCGCAATCTGCAATGTAATCCGGGAGGCCGACGGGGACGCCCTTTAATGAGGATCTGTGCACAGATGAGCTGTGCGGATATACTGTTGAGAGAACTCCTGTGGTTGATAGGGCAAGGAGACGACGGGCTCGGAGGTGGGCGGTGTCCCAGCTTGGAAAGGTGTAGTCTGGTTTAGGGACGGGATCGTCATCATCATTGAGGTTCGTAGCTGTCTCTATAGGTTGAAAAAATCCGGTTTTCTCTTTGGGGCTGATCGGGACCTGAGCTACTAAATCGATGATAGAGTTGTCTGGTTTATTGGCATCAGCTCGCATGGATGATGGGTATGCTGCGGCGAGGGAGAGCAGGAGGAATGAGGAAAGAGCGACGATGTTTGGCGACCGCATGATGACTTCGAATATGAGTCTAGTCTGTATACTGGTGGTGGATATTGCTGTTACTGTGTAGTGAAAGATATACGATCCCCAGGGTTGAGCGTTGGCTCCTAAAGAGCTTCCGCGTCGGGAATCCCAGACAAAGGAGCGGGGAAGGACCAAAAGTCTCGCCTCCCGAAGCAAAATAGCTAGCAGTAATTCGAATGCAATTGCAACAAAGAAAGTGTGATTGATGCGAAGCTTCTCTAAGTTAACGCAGTGAATTATACGCCAGGATAATCATCAAGGTCAAAAAATCAAAACAAGTTGAGCGGGCAATTGCGCCTATGGTTTGGCCCGAGGTCCGTAGATTAGATGATCAGATAAGATGTATGATGCAGGCTACCGTAGAAGCCAATCACAGAAGCGCTGCCGTCAGTTTAGAGTTGGAAACTTTAAAGTTCGCTACCGAACATTGCCAGGTCTTGGCATCAGATAAGCCCGACTTGCAGTTGCCAATCCAACTTCATCCCAACTTGAACAATGGGATGACGCGAGGAGCGAATTTCTTTCCATCAACAATTTGTCTCTTGCATAATGTCAAGAGATAACAGTTGGCTATTTTGACTTCCAACATGACACGAAAACGCGTTTCCCGCTTCCTTGACTTGATTGAGTATGGAAAGCGCCTTGAACAAGTTGCTCCCGAGAGAGTATACAAGCCGAAGCAGGCGCTTAGATCTGGAAGGTGAGGGCTTTTCGGAAAAAGTATTTTTGGATCAGATCGTTAGGTCTCACGTGTGATTATATTGTTTGTGACGCGCTGAAACATCAACTCTCCCATTCTGGAAGTGATCCCCGTTTTAATTCAAGGGTAGAAGGATTCGTGCCCTCTTATTGCCCTAAGTTTATCCTGGATATAATTTCTATATCTGAATGCCGTTCCGGCCAGTTTATATTTCGATTCTACTAGGTACACCGGGGAAAGCGCACAACGCAGCGGGCAATTTAGGTTCAGCTGGTTCGGGAAGACATCCCTGCTGCCAAACCTAACTTTATGTTTTGTACTTCCCGCTTATATTGAGACATTTGGAAGTTCGCTCTCAGCGCTCAATCTAGGTAGGCGAGCAGCAGCTTCAAGCAGATTTATAGTTTCCCCCCAACCATGCCGAGCGCAAAGCTCTTGTAGCTATCATAGCTATGAATTTCGGTTGGCGAATTGTCAGTTTTACCAGAATCTTCAGCCTCACCCAGGATAGAGAGGGTAGTCTCATTAATTCGTGTTGCCAACTTGAAAAGCGAAATGTCACAGACCTGACCTTGTTTTCTGGGTGCAAGCATCTTTCTTTTGTCTGCTTTCCAAATTTACCAAATTTAAGCCAAGTTGGAACCGGTTCGGTGAATATATGTAGTCCAGGACCTGCAACGCGATATTATTTCGAAAATGGTGTTCTAATTCGAGGCTAGAAGGCGCTTTTTTTTACCTCAAGCGTGGCTTACTGGCTTGCAGCAAGCAATATGCATGCGTGCCTTAAATATATTGCACTGTCTTCAGACGTTTCAAACGCTGTCACCGAAATTCCCCTGCAAAATACATGTCGGAACGATACTATTTCGCTTCAAGGTTTACAACCTGAAGTCACGCTTACAAACAAGAGAAAAGGGACAAATCTTCGTCCAAGATACGCAAATAAGCCAGGGAAAAATATGTTTGGGTTTTTCTGCAATGAGGCGTGTGATAGGTCACAGTGTGGATCAGGAAGGCCGTTTCGGCTATCGGGGAGCCGTCGGATCAGATCTCGCTGTTCCGTCAGAGAAGTGCTGATAATATAAGTGACAGTACTGAACCACCCCGGTTCGCAAACGGATCCTGCACAAGGTCAACAACGCTTCCACTAGAAGAAAACATTGTTTATGTTGGCGACTACTAACCAAGCTAATTATGATGAATCAAAAGTGCATTGTCAAAATATGTAACTACTATCGAACAAGATAAGCAGCAAGAAAGCATGACAGATTGGTTCCCGAGGCCACAGCACCCACTTGTACTTATCATCAACAAACTCCTCAGATCTCAGTCATATTATCAAGGTGAGCTTAATCGGATCAGACCCTCCGACTAACCCATGACGACTTGAGATTGGTAATATGGGGAACATCAGTTATACACCGCTTTTAGATAACGTCAAACAGCCACACCCGGCTTCGCGGCTGAATGCAAAACATGCATGGAAATGAAATCGGCCACTCCCGGTAAACCGTTGGCTAGTGGCAGGTACCACGGTGCCACATTCCCATGGATCATCTACAACTCGTTCGATAACCCCCGCAGACTTTCTATGGTATCTCATCCATTGCAAATGGGGATATTGAAACCGCCCCCTGGTTTGCTTCCAAATTGTTCCAGGCACACCATGTCTAAAACCATTCATAGTACATATACACGGTATGTACAGATGACCACGCTGGGCCTAATTAATTTTCTATTGAACCGTGATTCTAATAGGAAGGGTGACAGCGCTCGGTGACATGTCGGCACTCTAATACTAGAAAACAGCCGGTTCCAGAGCCCAGGAAGTGTTTATTCTTGGCTTCGGTTCTCTTTTTGATATCAGCGACTTGTCACAAATATTTGGGATCAAGGATCTATCGACTGTGGTCATCTATTCACGATATCGATGCTATATATAAGACCTATCTCCTTGCATCTGGCTTTTCCATAAGCTATGGGTGGATAGAGCATTTAATTTAGGAAGCAATTGGAACAAGCCGAAGACTCTTCTCCTGCTTCGTTGTTCTTGATCGACTATTGTCGCGGTTGGAAATAGTTCAGGGCAAGATGCGTTTGGATATTTTTTCTGTGGGCCTTGCTCTGGGTTATCTATTAGGGCAAGGTATGGCCGACGAGGTCGATGACCTCGCTGCTCGGGGCCTCGAAAACCGCAGAGCCTATGATGCTGAAGTTGGCGGAGAAAGAACTTGCACATTAGAGAATGCTGCTGTCCGGAAGGAATGGTATGCGTTTCCCCAACTGCTTTATGCCCATTAAAAAAGCAAGGTACTAAACCCCCGTATTTAGGAACGCATTAGCTGATAACGAGAAGAGGGAATATATTGATGCCGTTCTATGTCTTCAGAAGCTTGAACCCATCTGGCCACAAACGGAAGTCCCAGGCGTCAGATCCAGATTCGATGACTTTGTCGCCCTGCATATCGTTCAAACACCTACCGTTCACGGCACTGTAGGGTCCCATTATATCTACATTTCTTGTGCCTATTTGCTGATTTAATGTTCAAGGCCAATTTCCTCGGATGGCATCGATACTATATGTGGCAATATGAGCAGGCTTTGAGGAACGAATGTGGTTATACTGGATATCAGCCGTATTGGAATTGGGCTACATATGCCGACGACCCTCTCAGCAACCCAATGTTCGATGGCTCTGATTTGAGCCTTTCCGGAAACGGCGCACCAACTGATCATGGCGATGTCACGATCGCACCAGGGCTCGTTGTTCCATCAGGTACTGGCGGCGGCTGCGTGACTTCTGGACCCTTTGTGAAGTAATTATTCTGAATTCCTACTCCTTATCTATCTCATTCGCATATGTATCAGTAAATACTAACCTGCACCCCCAGTATGAGCGTTAACCTCGGTCCTATGGCACCAATCATGCCAAACATCCAGCCAAACGGCGATGGTTTATCGCATAACCCACGCTGCCTAAGTCGAGACATCTCCGCCGTTGTTTCTCAAAGCCTCACCAAGACCTCCGATATCGTGGAACTCATTACCACTAAGGAAGACATCCTATCCTTCCAGAACTACATGCAAGGGGATATAGCGTCCGGCTTCCTCGGTGTGCACGGGGGTGGTCACTATACCATTAGCGGTGACCCAGCCGGGGTGCGTATCACATTTTAGCCACTTTACCCTCATTCATAATTGTTATTCATGTGTGTGTCCAGAAAATCAAGCTGCTAACAATTTTATATGAACAGGATTTTTACGTCTCGCCCGGTGACCCAGCCTTCTACTTCCACCACTCTCAAATCGATCGCGTCTGGTGGATCTGGCAGAACTTGGACCCGGCGAATCGACTGCACGTCGTAGCAGGCGGCACGTCGATGTTTGGTCCATCGACTAGAAACGGAACTGTGGATGATCCGACTGACCTGGGGTATCTAGGGGAGGCATACAGACTTGGAGACTTGCTTAGCACCACTGATGGGCCCTTCTGTTATATCTATGGGTAAGCGAAGGCGTTGGTTTACTGGTATATCTCTTTGTTTTTTATTTAAAGCTATACGAAATAACAAAGACCATGAAGAAACCTTTTTTTGGCTTATTTCTCACCCTTTGAATCAGTATTGATTGAACGTGAAACAAGCCGGTGTTGTTCGCTGTCAAACTATACAAGAAAGGGAAGAACAAGCAAGGAAGTAAAAGAAGCAATTTCATGGTAGTATGACTAGTCGAATGATTTACAGTGGCCAAGCTTTCTACACGACACATCCCTCATACCCCTATGTTATATTAACCACTCCCCTACATTAGACTGACGTCTGATATACATGTACGTAATTGATATACAGATAATTTTCACAATGTCTCTCCACAACTAGGCTCGTCCATACATCATGGACCTATTATCATGGCCAATAACCGTCAGACCGTTAATAGCAAGGTATAATTGACGCCATCACAGCAGAACCCAATCCATCGGGCCGAAAGCGCAATAAGAATTTGACATGGGATCCCATCTGATTTGCATATTCAAATAGCCCAATTCAATCAGCGTTATCCTTACAATTTTAATAATCATAAATAGCCGAGAATACATCCCTATTTGGAATCCTAAAAGGACTCCTACGAAAAAAAATTGAGAATTCGGTAAACCCCACGAAAGCACGCAGGGAAATAGGGATAGAGACGAGTAGGCTCTCTGTAGAAGTTCCAACGGAAGTGTCTGAGAGGTTCGGTTTTGTGGCTGAACGGAGGACCCCATGTGCCCAATGTCGGCATCAATTCATCTACATAATTGAGTTCTTCAAGCTAGATGCTATTTCTTCTCAGTGGTTCCTAGGAATACCTTGGATCAATTGATGCTGCAGATCCGCAGCTACTGATTCGACGGTCTTGTTTCATTTACTCAATCCTTTTGACAGGGTCATGGCATGTTGCTAAATCATCAACTGAAAGATAAAAGCAGGGCTATCGTAATCTCTTCTGGTGGAAGAAAAACTAGAACTGTAATTGTATAAGCTTAAGAGGAGGAGAGAACCAAGCAACAAGCAATCTACAGCCCCATATGCCTCGAACTTTAGGCCCGGTAGACTCAGTGTTCATAGATGCGGGACTGAGGTTGTCAATAATATGCAGCAAATAGCCAAGCAACTCCCATGCCTAGCGCCAGTCAGAGTACCAGAGCCGTTGAAGGAATCGGATATGAGCACAGGCACGGAACGTGCCGGCTAAATTGAGAATCTCCCAACCATTTTCTCGAGGGATGCCGATTGATCTGCCTAGCCTATTTTCTGAAGATCGGCTTGATAGTTTATAACCATGTCGTCGCTCTGCACTGTCGTATTTTAGCCTTGCCAGCCATGCAACCATGATAGTTCTATATATCCTATACACGGGGAAGCCGACCCTTACCCGAAGTATTCATATGACCGAGGAAGAATCTATATGCGCCAGGGTATGTATGTGTTCACGCAGTTAACATTCCCAAATTGGAAAATTCGTAACTCCCAAGGACCGTGAAGGAAAGGATGTTCCAGCTCTATGACCTCGAATCTGGACGGTTTGATGCCCATTTCTCTTTGAAGCAACGTTAATTGATGTGCTACTTGAACCCAGCACTCACATATGATGTCCATCTATCTTTGGAAGGTAGACGCTAAATTCTGCCATTCGCCTGTAGCTGCAAACTGGGTCGTGGATCTTAGCATAGGGGTTACAGAAGAATAGAGCGGGGCGTTCTGTTGGATCTGTCATCCCGATATTGGAGGTTACGGCGGAAGGTAGTTGAGTATAAGAAAAGAAAGATTAAACGTCTCAAATCAGAGGCGAGCTCTATAAGCTTTTTTGTCCTCTTTTGCCCCTTGAAATTTTCCAAACTATTCTCTCTTCATGGGGATTCCACCCCAAAGGGCAACCCGCCATCGAGTGACATTTGAGCTCAAACTGCCATCCCAGATGCAGAAATCCCTGAGCAATTTGTCGCGGACAGGCCAAGACATGCAAAACAACACATCTGCGACCATATTTAAATGCATATCGGATCAACAGCCCCAAAGAAGCCACCCGACAGCCTAGTTTATTGTGATGTCGTCGAAACCATGTGCTGTTAGAGACGCCCAGAGGAAACCCGGGAAGGAAATAAGGGCCGGTACCGGAGCGGCTAGCAGAAAACAGGCCAAGAAAACGAATGTTTAACGAGGCTCACTCCGGCGGAAGCAAGCCTTTTTTTAGGAACTAGAGCACATATCTCTTGGCTGGCTGTCTTCGTTTCAAATGGGATAAATAAGTTCTGGTTTTCGGATCAAATATAAGTCCGCAGAGCTCCCTTGAACATCCTTACACTCATGCACAGCATCTAGCAAGATGCTACGCAGTATGCATCAATACATAGACCTAGTCCTGTTAAAAATCAGCGGTGACTGCAGTCCCGTAGATGTTGCGCAGGACAAGGACTCAAAAGTCAAAGCGCAAGGGAACTTGTTAAGAAGCTGTTGTTTTGGCAGGCGATGGTATTTGTATCTGCGTGCGCTTCTGCATCATGCCACGCTATGCAGCGAGGTATGGGCATAGTAATCCTCCTATAGAGCTCCTCAAATGCCGCATGTATGGCATCTCTCATTGAGAGAGCCAGGGCCATCCAAGCACAAAGCCAGGGCAGTGGCAAAATTTACCCAAGATGCCAGTCAACCATGTTGCTCTGGTTGATTCCTTTCCTAGCCCAGCTAGCCAGCTAGCCAGCCAGCCGGGTAGGCAAACTAAACTTTAGAAAAGAGAGAAGAGATGACTCCCACCGTGGAAAGTAATCCACGAAAAGCGCTATATGACCCCTCAGCCTTCCTACACCAAGCAAAGGCCTGGAGACACTTTGTGCAGGCGGCTTATTGTCAGAGTTTCAGCTGAGGGAAGGAAAAGTAAAAGGCGGAGACAGAAGAGTAATCACAAAACTTGCTGCATCTTCAATGTGAAGTGTGAGCATGGCTTCAAAACAGCCAGTGCGGAAATGAAGGAAGAGAACTTGGAACTTTGAAGGCTGAGCTTGAAAAGTTCAAAGTTGATTGAGACGCAGGCACGCATCAGCCGTTCAAGTTGGCTAGCTCAGCCCATTCGGCTCATTTGATTCCATCACCCTGATGCTAATGTCGTAGTCAAACTGCACTGGAGACTCAACTCAGCAGGCAGATAAATACTACTTCTTTCTGCTCAGTAATCCACGATTTGACTCTCTCATACGACAGGTGAATGACCCGGTCAGCTGCTTGAGCTGCTGCGCATATCCATTAGTATCCTCTGCATCCTGAGTTTCTCAGAACTCTGCCTCTTCCCTTGCCTCTAGTGAGCTAGCATATAGGATCTTTCTTTCTTGAACACTGCCATCCCAAAGTCATGTCAGAACGGCAAGCAAGCTTAACCCCTCATACACGGGACTAGCCGCGACTAACATCCCTCCTTTCCTCATGCTTTTTGCGCCCATTCCGTCCAACACCCCCTCGCGCTCCGCATTTCAAAACTCCCGGTCCTGGAATCCGAACATAGACACACACGTACAGTACAATCAGGCACCCAAGTCCTGAGCTGAGTGAAGTATCGCAGAAGATTCCAGAAACATAACGTTCTGTATCTGCTGACTTGTCCCGAAGAAGTATAAAGCTAGGCACACGCAGCGATAGCTTAAAAATACAGACAAACTCCCTTCTTTTGAAACCTTGGAAGTATCCAGTATCCATGGATCCAGATACCCGCGCGGATCAACTGACTTTGGACCTCGCCCGGACTGTATCATCACCTGGGCAAGGTTGAGGGGAAAAAGAGAGAGAGCTTTATGTATAACTGAACTTTCGCTGGTATACCGTCATCGTCATTAGAAAGCAACTTCTCTCAAAGCGGCATCTCGGTAACTACCTAGGTACGCACGACATATAAGGTTAGCTAGTCAGTCAGTCATTGCTCAAAAGAGTTCCAAGCTTGGGCCAAGGTCTCAGAGCTCAGCCAACTTGCAACTCAATTCCTTCAAAGTTCACACAGAAACACAAAGCCCTTCTGGTCAACTTCCATATCAAGCTTCTCCTGAAAAACTAAACTTGAAACATAGATCTTTGCTTCAATGACCCCAACCATGTATCGAAGAGAACCCAAAAAAAACTAAGCCACTAAGCCCATGCTCCCTCGCAATGCCTCATTCATCCCGAGGTAAGAGTTGGCCGGGCGACAGTTCCGGCCAACTCCGCTTTGGTAATTCCCACCTCATGCTTTTGGATAGCCGTGGTCGCCCTGACAAGTCATAACTTACCAGCCTCCGGCGTAAACAAATAGCCTGGTTGGGCGGATGTGAGGGGGTATTTTAAGGTTGGATGTGTCTATACAGTCAAATCATGCAGCCTACATTCTATGAAAGCTATACGTCACATCGCTTCACAACACATTGGGAAACATAATCTCAGTTAATCCATGTTCAATTCGAGTTATAGACTAGGGTGCTAGACAGAGTCAAGGTCGTTAGTGCTGGTTATTGTATGTAAGTAAAAGTGTTTGTTCGAGGAAGAAGCAAAGCGGGATGCCGGGAATAAAGGGGTATGAAGGGGGGATAAAGTATAGGGGGTTAATATATACAAGCGAACGGTAAGAAAAGGACAAGAAACGAAAGAATGAGCAAGTAACAACAGAGTCCACCAGCTGCAAGACACCTCCCCACCAAACAATTTGGAAATCAAAAGCTGTTGAAACGACGCGGTGTAAAGCAAATCCCTCCAACCATGCCCTTGGTATATGCTGCCAAAATGACGAAAAGCAAAAACGAATAGATCGCACAAGGATTTGATGTGAGAATACACGGCGTATGGAGTTACCCGTCATCAACCGGAAATGGCTAGTCCAGATTACGAACTGCAATAAATTTGCCACGGTGGGATAACAGACAAGTTCCTCCATTGATATTGGCTATTGTCTCAAGTACCATTTGGACAAAAAAGGCATTGCAACACAATATTGGAGTACCGCAACCTCGTATCACCTCATTAGCATGCACCCTGCTCCATGACGCTACCGTGCGCCAGCAAGCTCCAACATATTCCTTTGATTTCCATTACCCTCCACCGCATCCCTAGACCCCCACCAAAATCCCGACGCCTCCCTTGCACAGCATGTGCGCTTCACGCTACCTCCCGAACCATACGATGGCATCGGCAATTTCACCGTATCGTTGTCCATGCGCGGAGGGGTCAGCCCTAAGGGCGATTGCATTGTCTGGGGTTGTGGGATAAGAAACGAGTCAGCAACCTGGTTGTCTGGTGTAACCGTGCTATCATCCTCGTCACTTCTGAGAGCACATAGATACTCGAAAGCCCGGAGTTCTTCGCGCACGTGGGATTGGAGGGTGAAGTCGTTGGAAGGTGTGCGAGTACGTTTGCGGCAGGGGAGAGGAGCCGTGGTAGAGGTGGTGGGGATGTCGACGGGGTTGATAGTAGGATTTGAGGTGGGATGGGAGGGATAAGTAGAGCGAGGTAGCGCGCCGGAAAGTGCGCAGAGGCCTTGGGCTGCTTCGTGATCAGGATCTCCAAGCATTCCATGGGGTAAGAAGCTAGACAAAGGCGGCAGGCTACCTTCCCCAGTCGAGAAAGTCGCCGGTGAATCGTAGATAACCATACAACCTCCTTCACCGTTCGAAACGACCTTTTTGTCCCCTTGGCTGTCTTTTGCGGAAGCGGAATAAGCCCGGAGATTCGCACGACGACGAGTCGCCCGCATAGCCAGGCGAGGCTGGGCAGGCGCGCAGGTCCCTGATGCGACAGACGAAATTGAGGAGGACCGGGAGGATCGAGATGACCGAGATGATGTCAGGGATGGGACATCAGAGATCATGGACTCTGGAGACGAAGTAGAAGAGGTAGATCGGGCCAAAGAGGAGCGGCGGGCAAGTGGGTGATATGATTCGGCAGGGGCACTTCTACTATAAGTACATTTGAATCGGGGATCAATGCGAGTTGCACACATATTGTTGGCATGCGACATCGCAGCTGAGATGGAGGGTTTCCTAGACAAGAATCCACCAACACTCACTGCAGGAGTATTGACAACACTTGGCTGGGGGGTCAACCGCGGAGTAGGGAGCGAAGTAAATATCGGGTGCGGCGGAGGTTGCGTATAAGGGTTAGGTTCGGGAGTCGACGCGATGTTACTAGAGGAAGTGGGCGTCTGATCACTGAGGGGCGACGGTAGACTGCAAAATTTGTCCGGAGTCGGCGTTGGGCAGGGTGAGGACATAGCTCTGGTACCAGACATAAGCTGATCAGGCATACAACCGTACCGGTCTGTATCTAAATCAATTGTGTCGAGCTCTGGAGTGAGATGAGGAATAATCAATTTCCAGCCAGGACCGCGACGAGGCGTGTACTTCAAAACAATGTCCGTCCAGCGTTGGAAGATAGGCTCTGAAATGTGAATTTTCCAGTTCACGGCGTGAAGGAAGGCCAATTCATTCTGATTTATTTCCGTCGTATTCAAACCGGATATTTTACTCCATGCTCGAGCGGAATAATTTCGATCTTGAAGATACTTGGAGGCCAATATGAGAGCAGACAGGAACATACGCCTGCCACACTGCATAGCACGCAGGCAATGCTGGTTCCTGGGTTGTTCCATGGTAAAATCATGCTTAGGCACGTGGGGTTTTACCAATATGAGATAATACAATGCCACCTGCAAAGTTGAATAGCTAGTCCGTGACCGTCGAAGAGTTTCTTGGATGAACGTGCGCAGTGACAAAACCTCTCTGGAACCGCAGGAATCATGTCGCAGAGCTAGGACTGACAGTGGCCAGATGATTTCGACAATCTGAGATGCAGAATCTGAAATGAAGTAGAAAGAAGGGAAGATCAGAGATAAAGAACACGAAACCAACAGTAGAATTGCATCAAACTTACCGACTAGTTGGTCGACAAACAGGTGTTTACGATCAGCCTGACGCTGTAGGGTTGGTATGGGGCGTGGACAGGCAGACGAAGCATTGCTACTGGTGCGTCGAGGATTCTGCCGCAATTCGGGAGCAACTGCGGCGTCAGCGACTTGAGGACCACAACCTCTTCCAGAACGAGAAGCGTAAAAGCTCGATTCACTTGACGAGCTGAACGTTCTCCCGTTCTGAAAATCACTTCCTAGGACTTCATTCTCAAAGATCACGTCAACAGAGCTAGTTGACGAAGATAGCGAGTTTTGAGAGGCGTCGATAGAGAAGATTGAAGACGAAGAGGACGACGCCGATGATGATATCGAAGAAGCGTAAGGGTAGTGTTGAGGTTGAGGAGCTTTCGGAAGGGCGGAGTTCGCAAACTTGAAACCCAAAACGTCGACTCCTGACATGTTCGTAGGATATATCGCGGACCAAATTCACACAAGTGGGAAGAATTGACGATATCACAGACTAGCCGTGGCAGGTCGAAGATAAATAAGGCCAAGGAGGTCGAGGTAAGTAATGGGTGTCTGTCTGCGCGAAGCCGAGTATCGTGTTGGGGAATAAACCGTGTAGATAAAAACCGAGTGAGACGTGCAGTAGGATAGTCCCGTCTTGACAAATGTTGAGAGGGGACGGGGTCCCTCTTTTATATTAGACCAGTACCCAGCTTGAAGGCAGGAGGACTAGAAAGTGTAAAGCGATGGCGTGTGCTGGGAAGGTACTCTGGACGGAATGTATGAGGTAGGTGTACAAGGTCTGGACAAGAAAAGAATGTCGTTGGTATAGTTCGAGTATCGAGGCAAGAGCGGAGATATGTTGGTAGAAAGGACGATTCCAATCGCCAGCAGCAGAGCGTTCCAAAGTGTATGTATGTATGTATGTAGGAGTGGACGGGAGCGGAAGAGAGTATAGTTGAGGGAGATAAGACAGTTGACTGGATCCGAAACGGGTATATGCAGGTACCAAGCGGCGGAGAGCGCAGGTTGATATATATCCGAGCGGGTGGTAGGCACTCAGCGAGGATATAGGCAACGTGACTCTTCAAGGGGCGAAGGTACCCGGACGACTCAGATGCATCCAGTCATCATGTCGACGGCGTAGGGAGGCGATAGTTTGGAATCTGGGAGGCTGGCGATCGGATCGGGAGAATAGGACAACGCAGGGTACATCGTCGCCCTTGCAGAACGCGCACAAGGGAGAGGATAGTGGTTGGCTCTGTAGGCAGCACCAGCTAAGGGCTGCGCTTATCCAGGCGGCTGTCTCGATACCAAGAGCAGACTAGGTTGCAGGCTGCAGGCACGACGGGACAGCTAAAGTCAGGTACAGAAAAGCCTGAGCATGTAAGACCAGAATGTAATCTTGTTGCGGGTTTCGTGGCTGGAATCTGGAATAGACTTGGACTTAGAAATGGCTGAGTCAGTCCAGGCGAAGGAAGAGAGGCGAGGTAGGTAGGTAAGGGATAGAGGAGGGATAGAGGAGAGGAAGAAGGGTGGCGGAGAGGAAGATGGGGGGGGGAAGATTACTGCAACAGACGAAGACTCATACAGAGCACCGTCAGCAGACCATCTTATATATAGAGAGAGGAGGAGTGAGTAATAAGGGAAGAGGAGGATGGCGGAAAAGAGGAATGGTGAGATTGTAGTGAGGTGGTGAGGTGGTTGTTCGGGACGATGACTGATTCCCGACCCGTTTTTGGCGGTGGTGGCGATGGTGGCGAGGGAAGACAGACACGGTGGAGTTCCGACTCACCTTTGGGAGTCAAATCATTAAATTAAAATAAGAAAAGATAACAATCATGAAAAAGAAAAACAGCAGAAAATATCAAGAACAAATAAATACAAATCAAATCAAATCAACCAGAGCGATGCGATGCTGGAAAAGTAGAGTAATGGTAAATGAATAATAAGGAGGCTGGCGGGAGGATTGGGCGGAGGATTGGTATGAGGAGGATGGTATGACTGGGTGATTGCGCTGGAACCCGTTAGTTTGACAAGATCATATAATAATAACAAGCTGAGGGGGTTATAGTCCCCGGATTATATGTCTTTTCTTTCTTTTCCCTCTCTGACTCCCAGCAAGCTTTGGAGAATGCTAATATTTTAGGCTCATGTCCCGTTTGTTGAAAGTTGACTTGGTTCTCTTCAAAGTTTCAAGTAGTAAGAAGAGAGAGGGTGACCCATGGATCAAATAAACCTCAGCAATTCACCACAGTTTCTCGTGTACAAAGGCTGTTGTAGAAAAGCAGAAACTCAAAAAAAAAGGGGGACCAGGGATCAAGCATCGTGATTGTAGGCAGCTTTGCCGCCTCCAAATCAGTCATGTCGTATATAATAAGAATAGCAGTTGGTAGTTGGTATGGTATAACAGAGGTAGGCAGCAAAGGATGGGGGGCCAAAAAGAGGGCACATCACAGGGCTAGCTAGGGGTTAATCGCGATTATGATTTGCTTTGCTTACCTAGAAGAAAGAAACAAAAGAATAGAGTCACACTGCAAAGAGGTTTTCGTTTATTTTAAAGAAGGCGATCCGCTGATAGAAAGAAGGCAGCGGCTGATCGCGTGTTGTTTCGCGCACATTGAAAATAGGATTGATTATTAAAAGGGCGATAGGATAGATAGTAGATGGCTTTTAAAGAATCAACGACGATAGTAGATGCATAGGTGTACAAGTGGAATGGAATAGACGAGATAAGATGAAACCCTGAAGGCGGACAGAATAAAGGACTGAGTAGAGAGAGTGGTGATGCTGTACGATGACGGCTGGGCTGGAAGAAGGAGATGAAGTGGTTGTTGTATCACTGTCGTATCATCAAGAGTCAGAAGATGAAGATGGGAGGAATAATTGATTAGACGCCTGAGGCAAGTTCAACAAAAAAGTACACTGTTTTTTCCGTTTTGCTTCTTCGCTTCTTCTTTTTGGGAGAAGGGAGAGAAGAAGCAGCGCAGAGGCAGGCTTTGGTCTAGCAGCTGCGTGCGGATAGGAGAGCAATAGTGTAGTTCATGTTGACTTGTTTGTTGGGATAGATGAAAGGAAAGGAAAGGAAAAAAAGAAAAAAGGAAGAGGGAAGAAAAGAGGGAAGAAAGAATAATAAGATGCGCGGGGGATGGGATGGGATGGGCGGGACAAGGGAGAGCGACGACAGCATGCATTAGTGACAGCAGCAGCAGCAGCAGCAGCAGCAAATAACGGAGATGGAGATGGACAATAAAATGACATTGCAAGGTGATTTGTTGATGATGGTTCAAGAAAAAGAAATCCCACAAATATGATTTTGTTAAGCAGGTTATTCTATTCTCCAGCTACTTTTACTTTAACTTCCAAACCTTCTTACCAGGAGAAGGCCATGCTCAAACTTCTATTCCGTAGAGCTCAGCTCCAAGACAAACTTCCCAGATATTCTTCCAGAAAGCCTATTCCGCAACACAAAAGCGTCCTCCTTCTGAGCTAGCCAGACCGCCGGCCGGGAGAATATGGAACAGACCTACCTCAACAACCAACCCTCCTCGAATCTAACCACAAACTCGATAACTTATCTATCAGTCAGACAAGGACAAGGTCAAACTTGACAACCCATCCCACCACCAAAAACATCGATGACTCTTGCTAACACCCAGCCAACCCCCGATTTGCAAACTAACCCCCATCTATTCATCTCTACTGGTTCTATCTCCAAACCCTTGCCCACCGAATGGCAAATGCTTCTTGGCAGCTTCTGCTGGTCTTTCCATTCCAGCCAATCACTCACCCGCTATCTGCGGGGCTGCAACCCTCCCAAAATCCCATCAGCGAGGGGCCAATAATAACAAAAATTACTCACGAACTGATGGGATGCAGTGGCCGCTGAAATGGTCTTTGGGCAGTTTATTTCCTTCACTGTGCGTTTCCGCAGGCAGCAGAGGACTTATCCCAGCAACAGTTAAGCATATATGGAAAAGGAATGGAATATTCCAATAATGCTCGAAATATATATAAATTTCCCCGCTTTGCGCGCAGGCGGTTACGGAATACAGACACACCACAGACAGCAGCACAGCATGATGGTTAAACCCATTTGTGCGCACATGCATTAATGCATGCATAGAGGCACAATAAATTTCTTCAAAGAAAAAGACTTCTATTTATATCCCCCTTGCCGTCTGCAATAGCAATACCTATAATTATTAATGATTCGGGCACTGTCAGGCGCATATAATAATAATAAGTACTAACTGTACAGGCCACAGCAGGCAAACAGACAGGGAGGCAAGGCAAATACGGAGATTGACATCTCTTCTAAGTGCTTTTTTGCCCCCAGCCTTACGCAGCTTATATCAATATCCCCGATAATATACGAACTGCGGCACATCATCTCCGGAAACGAGGGAGCTTTATAAGCACTTTTACTTATTATTTATCAGTTGCTTTTTGCTCCCGTTTCACAAATCTCGGTAATAGCCAAGAAGTACGTATGTCCTGTTCACTTCGCAGGCGGTATTCTCCGCTGACATCACACCACCACCACATGTCAAACAGTTCAGAGGCATGAAAATCCCTCTTGTATGCTGGGTGCGTATGACTCCATAGTTACCAGCCACACCACCAGCCACTTCTGACTCCTCACCACAGTAGTGGTATCATCTTCGTCTCCCCCTATCCCTACTGACAAGACTCATAAATAATAATAATAATAATGCGAGGCCAAACACCTGTAAACGACAAGGATCCAACTGATTCTGTGCAGTTCGTCCGCTCGACGTTGCTCTTGGGGGCACCCGGGGTATGCTAAGCGTAGCCAATCATGGCTTAGACCATTTATGCGAGTCAGCAACATGTCTTGGCATTCCTTGGCAGCAGGCCCGGATTAGCTAAGCCATGAAAAGCAAGTCATGTGATGTTGCTATTTTCTGCCAGGGCGGTATGGTGGTTGTGGTGGTGGCTGGCTCGGAGTTTCGGATTGACTGACTCGTGAGTCATTAATACGGGCAAGAGTTAAGACGCCCCCCGTTGGGGTTGGCTGGGTGAGTTGATATGGATGGCAGCGGCATTTATTATTATTATCATCATCATTATTACTATTGGGGGCGAAAATGAAATTGCTCGGTACAAGGGGCGTCGGTGAGTCGGGGTCAACCAGGGGGCAGCAGGGTGGGAATTCAGGAGAGAATTCCGTCCAAGTAGTCACTATGAGCCAGTGTTGGCCGCAACCAGCATTGCTCTTAGATGGAGGATAATAATGATAAACGAATAGCCTACATCAAATCTTCAATTTCGAAGGAGCAAGGCTGGCAAGGACTGGATGAAAGATAATCATCAATTCGTTCTCAGTCTTGTCATGTCAATGGGGGTCTTTATGTCTTTATAAAAAAAATGAGAGTGGGATGAATTGTAACCCGGATCAACTACAGTTCTCACTGGGAGAGACGAAGAGCACTCCTTATCTGGTCAACTCACTCTCCAATTAGAGGCAGGTGGCATGCTAAACTTTGCAAAGGAAGAGCATTGACCGAGACTGAACGAGGCCCTCCGACGCCCGCGTCAAGTCGGCACCATAAGCAACATGCCTCGCGTCTACAAGCTTTATTGAGGTCTCTTGGGCTAGGCATTGTTTACACGAAACTTACAAAGTGCCACCAGAAGCATCCAAAAGGTGGCTATCTGGAGAAGTAGACATGTTGCTATTCCAAGATGGCTGCTCCATTCGTCCCCGTCGTTGTATCGGTTATCCTGCTATGGCTGAATATCAGGGGCTATTACTTCGACAGCGAGATGTTTGGCTTAGAGGGCCAAGATAAGGCAAAAACAAACGGTGTACAGTTTGCTGCGAAGCTGCACGAAATGACCCTCTTCGCGTCTCTGGTTTTCATTATTATGTTTTCTTCCTTTCTCCGAAACGACCTGTATCTTCAGGCGTCCCATCTGGCACGCTCTTCGCTGGTCTGCAGTTTCCCTGACTCGGTTACTTTTGGTCCACGAGACCTTTGTAAGATTGCCAAATCGGACTGCCAGCATAGTATTGACGGGAGATTCTTTATTATTACCCTGCTTATGGTCATGAGCCTTGCGCTTGTCGTTGGCCTGTCGTCCGCTTTCCTGTGATACCCAGAGTTGAATATTGCGAGTCTGGCGGCACCGATTTCTGGCTCGATGTCACCCATGAGAAGCTCTGGCCCTCTAACATCACTGACTTCAATATCGACCTCACGTGTATGGTGGACACCGTTGATATAAATCACCCGTATGCTGGCTGGAGGGTCCCTCAGCGAATTCTTCCCCAATTCAACACAACGTCAACTTTGACAAGCTCCATAGGTCCGCTGGAGAAAGATACATATCTTAGGAAGATTTGGATCTCGCACTGTGAATCTGCAGGCTATGGGGGAAGTGAGACTGACATTGGCAGTCCAGGGAGACGGCGTTGCTGGGGGCATACAGGGGTGGAGATTGGTGGGAGAATGAGGAGCATGGATGGTTTTTGTTCCCCACTAGCCGGATACCGTATGGAGAGGATAAACTATTTTATATTGACTAGAATGGCGGGTTATCATTTCTGCAACGGGCTGTTTACTCTGACAGGCTTGCTACATGTATATGTGAGTGACTTTTGATATGTCTTTTCGATAAAGTGACTAGCTCCGGACGTCAGCGGAACGCACGTACGTACGAACGTAGGAGCATGCGACTAGTCTATCATGATACGCTAATGATTGTTCGTGTATGTCATATGTATTGAATTAGAAAATTGGATATCTTGGGATAATCAATACAAGTGGGTGAGAACGAACTATTTCCGCTAGACGCGCGAAGCCCAACCACGTGGTAGTGACTTATTCCAGTTCTACGGAGTACATCAACGTATCAGGGGAAGTGGTGAGCCTCTCCATTGACATCAAGTGTTGCTCAAAAGATATCCTTGTGAAACATAATCGCTTCGGAAAGCCCTGCCTAACAGGATTGATCCTTTTTAGCGCAGTGGTTGTAATTTGCATATTGACTTCTATGGACCACCTATGTCTATAGATGGATGACGAGGCCGGAAACCAGCGCTGTCTCCAGCAGGGCTCAATGGAACACTCTCTCGTACCTATTGCACTTTGTAAGGCCTAGTAACGATATAATAATACACGGTTCCCAGGTTTAGACACCTCACCAGACAGCCTTGAAACACGCCCAAATATTCAGTGCCGCGAATGCCGTCCACCCTATCAACTCCTGACTCAGATCCCCACCAGATTCACCTGTCCTTTGCAAGACGATTTTTGTTCCAACTACCAAACCAGTTTTGATCCAGGCGTCATATATCTTCAACACCGCGTCTCGACTTAATCCGACCTGCTCAAAATCCTCCGAAAGTTGCTTCAGGGGTCCGACAACGCCTGCAATCCTGTCACCAAGGAATATACCAAGTAGGGACCTTCGGTATTCTCGGACTTGGTCCTTTGAACACTGCTGTATCACCCACTGATCCATAGCTGACAATCCCTTAAAGGGCTGATATGGTGACGTGTGCGGGTAGCCCACAGCAACTGGCGCGCCGCGCAGGAGAGAAACCAAACGCCACTGTTCGCGGCTCTTGGTTGAGGGATATATATCTGATTTGGCCGGAGTTATGCCTTTGAATAAAAAGGCGAATTCGGCGGGAGAAGGTGACCATGCTGTACAGGTGCGTTCATCATCGAGTAGTTCGTTCTCAAGGGCTTCATATGGCGTTTGATAGTGGAAGAAGTGGTTGTAAAAGAGGGGGCTTTTTACTTGGATAGTGATGTCACGCTTCGACTTTGTTTCGGGAATATCACTGAGATAAGATGCCGAGTAGAACGTCTCGGATTTTCGAGAGTGCTCACCGGGGTTGAGGTAGGTGACGGAGATCGGTTGCGGGTATTTCTCGACCGTGTCCTTCAGATAAAGGCGGAAATAGCGCTCCAACGTCCTGGGAAACGGTTAATAGAGAGGTTCGATTATGGGATATCTTCTCAGAGCTGGGCTATTACCTTTCCACCGCTCTTGCTGGCCTTCCTAATACTTTTGTGCATGCTTCCGGTCGTGCGTAGGTGCGGGGCGCCTTCGTATAGATTCTTGCCGCCTGGGATAGGATTCTATATGTCGTCGTAGTGGCTGAGGGAACGTAGCACCACCGAGCAATAAATTTGAGCTTTTCCCACATAGATGCAGTCGAGGCGTTCAAACCAGGAGCAGTAGATATGACCCGAGTTACCATCAGAGACCCGCCTTCTTTCTTTCGTAGCGTTATCAAAATATCGATCTCATTGTTCTCGTTTGCGCAAGGGTCAGACATGTTGATGATGTAACCACATGGAGACAATGGCATGAATGGAGAGACGAAAGCGTCCTTGTCGAATTCGCCTCTAAATACATAAGGTCCGTTCTTTGGCTGGTAGCCTGGGGTAGCCCGGACAAGCCATAGTCTGCGCTCGTTGAAGGACGTGTTGAGTTCAACAATAATTGCGGTCAACTTCTTCTCTGCAGAATAGAGGTACCAAAAGCCCAGTGGGTTGGTTGTCCAGCTGTTGACAGAAGGCTCAGCGACAAGATAAGCGTAGGCCCATTCGCTTGGATCGGCACCCTGTCAACATGTCATTAGTAACTTTACGTCTTGATTGCGAATTCCCACTACCAACCTCTGATGTAATGATCTCTCTCAACTTTTGAGACAATGTCATGTGGCGCCCTCCTCGAAGACCAAAGTCCTTGGCTCGAATATGGAACCATGCTTTCGGAATTGACCATTTGCTATATGGCCTAGTACCGTCATAGTCCATAGAAACAAGAGGTCCATAGCATTCTCTCAGCCCGACCGGGGTACCAACGTAGAGATACGAATGGCTGAATAGATCTTTAAAGGGAGCGGTACGTCTGTGCGCCATGTGACATTGATAAAGAATAGGCTTTCCATACGTCTCAGTTGGCTCTGTCCAACCCTCTATAACGCGGTTTTCGACCTCTTCGGAGAGCGGCGGCGGACGAGAAGCCATAGGACAAGATCCGAATAGTGACTTTGGGGAGGAAATTTTGTCTTTAGGACATACTGGGCCCTCGTGAGAAAAAGCTCCCTTCTCGGATTCAATTTTGCCCCACGGGTTCTCTCTTATGTTGTTGCTGGGATCGATGTACTCCCATCGTGTCTCAAAGAAGGCAAAGGCGAGAAATAATGATAGAGCGCCCAAGCATGATAGCAATGAAAATGGCGCCCATTGTATCAGAGCAAGAAGTAGGACATTCTCTGCAAATGCAAGCAGTGTTTTCCGCTCGAGAGCAACTCGCGCCGCAAAAGATAGGAGCAGCGATGGACTAGCTGTAAAAAGGTCCATACCGGACAGCTTGCACGATGCAAAACAATAGTAGCAATCATCGTATGTTGATAGAGCCAACAGGAAAGGTTGTCTCTGGGCGAAATATGAGCATTGTAATTCGAACTTTTCGCCACAAACACATGCTTCTTCTTATCAGTGCCCCTCGATCAATCAATCAATAGTCGCGTTAAGAAGGCGTTCTATGGTGGGCCAGCCTGAAGTTGGGTCATTATTTTATTCATGTGAAGCAGTAGTATGAAATCAAGAAGATGCAAATGGAGAATTCCTGCAGAATTGAAGTCGATCCCTCCTTTGTGTGCAGGGTTCCCACTCGGATGCCCCGTAGTGGCTTCTCATCAATGAATCAATAATCCGAGATCTCAGGTCGAAAGAGCCGACGAAGCGCTGAGGGTCCCTGGGGCCTGAGATAACTCCGTGCTAGGCTGTTAGCCCGTTGACAGACGGAGTGGAACCAATGGTCCCCCAGTGTTCACATTCCACATGGTGGAAGTCAAGTATGTTGAACTACTGAACACCATCGTTCTTCTCAATTTTTTTCTTTCGAAGCTGAATCCATGTAATAGTATCATGTTTCTAATGCTGTCCTCTCGTTGCAACAATCAAACACCCTGTATGACTATGGGGCGCGGGAATTCTGCCTGTCTGGGGCTAGCGATGACTTGATATAGGATGAATTAAACTTTCGAAGCGCCACTGCGCCAAATGCGCCAAATGCGCTAAGCCGTCTGTCATCCACAATAATAATAATTGCTTCTGTTTGCACTTTGCAGCTCAAGTTTTGTTATCTCCACCTCTCCGCAAATCCCCCTCCTTTGGAACTGATGAGTACCATGAATCCATGATCAGCTTTATCAACGTCCGGTTATGAAGCAAATCATAATGGCGAATAATAATACCTTCTCATGGTCGTCCACTGCGTCATTGATCCTGCCGTTGGTAAACTTTTACCCCCAGGATTCTACGCCGTCAAGAAATGTACGTTATTGGCTTCGAATCCTTGTAAGTGAGGTAGTAGTTTGACAAGGGCTGTGATTTGCCACCCAGAACACCACAATAATAATAACAATGATAGGTAACTCAATTCACCTGGACTAGATGGGAAAACGAAATGCGTCGTGCTCCGAAGGCTATGAGCCACGAGTCATTGACCGCTTGTGCAAAATGCCTCAAAAGACAGATGAGGGGCATGGGGCCCCTCGTTGCTGCCCCTCACAAGCTCCGGGCCGCAGTATTGCGGAGATTAACCTCTGAAGTAGATACACATCCTATCAATCAAACCAACTGATATTCTGCATGTCGATCACAGTCTGCATTCATGCATGGGATTCCGATCTGCCATCTGCGGCTGAGTCTAACTGACTGTGGCCGTGCGTCACAGCAGCAGCACATAGAGAAAATCCTTCAAAAACTACTACGAAAGCAAGAGTCCAACGTCTCTTTGCGAACAAGAGAGACATATTCCAAATCCAGGGGGTTCAGACGCGTGGAGTCTGGACTGACAAAGGGTGGATCATAGACGGGGCCCAATAGGGCCGGCCCCCAAAGTTTATTGTTTTCGGGGTTTCTGAATATTATGGGTGCACTCCAAATCTTCAACATGTGGATACTTATCCATGATAGGGGGAAAAACCCGCGACAATGTCAAATTATTATTCTCAACCCCTGAAAACACCGAATTCGGTAAAGTAAACCTCTGAGAAACGAGTTTAGGCCCATGGCCAGTCCGATATTTCCCTTCATTACCATTGTCTACAGTGGTTCAATTTGCGACGGGAAACACTGTTAGAGCTCACTATACACCTAGTAATATCAAACTGCCACAGCTCTTGGCTTCCTAATTGAAGCATGGAACCTTTTCTGTTGGACATTTTCTCTTTCTATCGTTACATGTCATCAACTGCACTAAAAATGATGACCAGTGCTAAACTCCGACCCGATTATTCTAGAAAGTCAAGATCCGCCCTGCACTGAGCAGGGTTTTAGAGTTATGGCAGCTCTACCTACCTGGGTCCTGGCCCCTGGGAACTCCGTGTCCACTTTGGCTGCACATGAGCAACAAACGCTTGCAGAGATCTGCAAAAGTATGGAAGTTACGGTCAGCACCTTATCCTACTCTGTGGCATCCGCGAATTATTATCGCGATTATTGAGTGGGCACTGGGCATGTGGTGAAAAATCCACCTGATGGTAATGGTATACGCCGAGGTCCTTGCATGGAGTAGTGATCCAGAACAATCTCTTCCTATCTCTCCAATTAGTCAATGCATATTAAGCCTGGGTATGCTCGATTACGATTTTTTATAAATCCTTAAACCCTGGGGCTAACAGATTCATACCTCGAGCGGCATATGGTCGGTATAGGCTTCAGCATCTTGACTAAACATGGAGAAGAACAATAAGTTATACAACGATGTTGTTATTATCGGAGCTGGGTTGTCAGGGATCAATATGGCCTGTCAACTTCAGCGGAAGCTGGGTGTGACAGACTATGTCATATATGATAGAGCCTCAGCATTGGGTGGTGCATGGACAGCTAATCAATGTGAGAGGGCTCAGCTCGCCAAAGACAATTATCGATACTAACGCCTTGTATAGATCCCGGCTGCGGTGTCGATATCCCCGGCGTTCTCTATTCGCTCTCATGGTTCCCCAATCCAAACTTCACCAGCATTTTCCCACGACAAGACGAAATCCTTGCTTACATCCAAAAGATTGCGAATTCATACAACGTTTCTCAGCACACTAGCCTTCGAACGGAATGGAGAGGCGCGAAATGGATAGAAAAGATTTCAAGGTGGCATGTATATCTTGAAGACATAGCAACTGGGCAACAATATATTCATGAGGCAAAGATTTTGATATCGGCTGTGGGCGGCTATACGAACCCGAAATATCCGTCATTACAAGGAATGGAGAGTTTTCAAGGCCCAATTGTACATACTGCAAGGTGGGATAAAAGTTACGATTTTCGGGGCCTCGATGTGGTGGTCATTGGTAACGGATGTGAGTTTATAGTTCCGGTGCGAGTTAGCTCTTGTGTAAACTAACTGATTTCCAGGTTCCGCCTCCCAGGTCGTCCCCGCCGTTTTGGACGGCGTGCGCAGCTTGACACAGATTATCAGGGTGAGTTTAGGCCTTCTGTCCCCCTGACCTTCACCGAGCCTAACCAGTTTGTGTCCAGAGCCCTCAATATTACATACCAACTGTGAACCTTCGAATAACCCGCGCCTGGCAAGCTTGTTTTCAGATGATACCTTTTCTCCTGATGTTGATTCGCTGGGTAGTTTTTTGGTTCCTTGAAACGTCCTTATTCCAATTTTATGACGACCAGACGGGCAAGAAGATGCGCCATCAATCAATTACGAGGAGTCGAAATTATATCAAAGAAAATGCACCTGGTTGGTTCCATCATTTGGCCCGTACATCTTGTTTATCTTGTTCTGGACTGACAATTTGAAGAGCGCTACTGGCCGCTGCTGACGCCGAATTACGATCTGGGTTGCAGAGTAAGTAGTTATTCTTGATATCCTTGTCGGCAAAGCTAATTCCCATTACAGCGAAGAATTCTAGATCACAATTATATAAAGTCATTGCACGACCCAAGACTGTTTTTGACCAAGGACTCGATAACCTCAGTTGGTCCGAACAGCGTTCGAACGGCTTCGGGAGCGGAATATCCTGCAGATGCTATAGTAAATATACCAGACTTTCTCGATTTTATAGAAACGATTATACTAATTCTCGATACCTAGATCTTAGCAACTGGGTTCCAATTTTCGCAGTGGATAGGGAACATCATTGGCCGCAATGGCGTTTCTATGAAACAACACTGGGACCGACATGGAGGCTTTGAGGCTTACAAGACCGTTGCTATGAACGAATTTCCCAACCTATTCTACCTGCTTGGGCCAAACGGAGGCAGCGGGCACACTTCTGTGTTGTATACAATGGAATGGTACTTTGTTTTCCATAACTGCTTGATATTTGGCTATGAAAGCTAACTCGTATGTCTAGTTCCGTCGACCTTGTCATTAAAATCGCAGCGCCGGTTCTAAAGCGAAAGGCTTCATCGGTGGAGGTGCGAGAAGAACCAGAAACTAAATGGTGTAACGCTGTCCAAGAGGCACTACACAAGACAGTCCTGACGAGCGATTGCTCGAACGTATGAATTTCCCTCCTACTCCGAATGCGATCTCATACTGACAAATTTACAGCACTTCACAGATCCAAAGACAGGCTGGAATTTTTTTTCTAACCCTTTTAGCTCTGTGCGCTTCTGGGCAGGGACAAGGTTTCCAAATATGTCTCATTGGTGCTATAAATAGCTCGAATCTGGTCACTCTGCCTGGCCGGGTAGCCAATTGCCTCTTTATCCCTTACTTTATTTGTCTTTTATCTGTTCTGTACTATACCCGAGGGATAGAAGGCTTTGTGGCCCTTATTCGCGAAACGAAGTGGAGACATTAAAAGTCAGTTCAGAATCCCAGCTAGAATTAAAAAGCCCCCCAGCACAACAGCGCATGATTCCTATTGAGCAAATCTGGACCGCTGCCAGGAAAATTTCTGTGTGAAGGAGAACAGAGTCTATTAGACGGACCAGGCACAGTGTTGACGTGCTTTACTCGATATATTTTCAAAGAAAGAATTATAGGGTCAAGAAGGATATAAAGGAATAGGATTTAACAATGCCAAATTGTGCTACATAGATTCAATTCATTTAAACGACGATATCAAGCGTAAATTATTAAAATTATGGTATGTTCCTGGCAAATAGGCATGGTGTCGCCAATGTTCCAAATGCTATCTTCATTACGATGCCGCATTAATATGCCCAAATATGAATATACTGCATGTCCTGTCCGCGCTTAAGCCCAATCTTCCCAATCCTCATCCTGCCCCATATCGATCTCCGGCATACCACCATCCCCCGCATCAACATCCCCCACATCAAGGTCTCTCATATCCACATTACGCTTATGTTTAACATCCCCCCACTGCGGGCCCTCAATCTGAGGCCTATACACAGGCGTAGCAAGACAGCGTTCGAATTTCACTTTCGGATACTTTTCGTATTGGCGGTCATATTGCTTATCAAGAGCATCTTGAAGGTTTTTGACCCTGCCGTTTGGATGTAGCTGCTTCCAAGGCTTCCTGCATTCGTCTTCCTTGCATGACTTTTGGACTAGGAGTACTGCGTCAAGGCGGTTGAGGACTTGCTGAAGTGGACGACCCAGAAGTTCACCGGCCTTCTGTTTTTTCTCGAGGCTCGCTCGTGGCTCCTTTTTGTTATCTTTCAGTGGGCTTTTCTTGTCCTCCTTAGGTGCCTTCTTCTTGCGCTGTTTTGGCGACTTCTTGTCCTGCAGTGATTTGGGGTAGAGGTTGTTCATTTGGAACTTATCATTCTGTAGTGTGTTAGCGACAGGAACATGGTTGCTTCTTGAGTAACATTTAAGAAAGTCGTTGATAACTAGTAATTAACTTACTGTCATGTCGTAAAGCTCATGGGCGCTCTGGTTGCACCAGACTGAATACATCAAATCGTACTTTGGACCTTGAATCCTCAGCGCTTTGTAGGATTGAATCGCCTTGATTGCTATTACACGATCAAACTGGATTAGCATATACCTGCACCTCTCGAAGAGGAGAGGATTGTTGCGACTTACCCGGGAAAATGAAACCTTCTTGCATATATGTGCCCCACAGCTCAACGTTAACATGCTCTCCACGCTCCTTCTTTGCATTTTCAAAATCTTCATCCTTCTCTAGGGGAAGCTCAAGCCCCTGACCATCAAATTTGTGCTTCCTATTTTCGCCTCCTAAGCCGGCCAAATTCATGATTGTCGGTGCAAGGTCAATGTGAGCCGTCACCAGATTTGTCTCTTTGCCTTTTGCAATCCCAGGTCCGCGGATAATCAGAGGAACGTTGATGTCTTCTTCGTACGCGCATTTTTTTCCAGGCGACATACGGTGATGGCCGATGTGGTATCCGTTGTCAGAGCTGTAGATGATATAAGTGTTGTCTAAAATGCCTTGTTTCTCGAGCTTTTTGACAACCTCCCCAACCATATCGTCAACGGATAGCAGCGATTCAGCGCGCTTTTGGTATAATTCGTCCCAAGTCTTTATTTCCTCTTCATTCGTAACCTTCGCAATATCGCTGATATGCAGAACACCGGATTTCTATAATTTCAATGGATCAGTCGGTACATTTTCTTATGGCGAAACGTC
Source organism: Helicocarpus griseus UAMH5409 (assembly GCA_002573585.1). Classification (NCBI taxonomy): domain Eukaryota; kingdom Fungi; phylum Ascomycota; class Eurotiomycetes; order Onygenales; family Ajellomycetaceae; genus Helicocarpus; species Helicocarpus griseus. Next base: position 128,346 of record PDNB01000033.1, read on the forward strand.
CTGCTACTCGAGCATACCTCATCGGGATTAAAGTTTGGAGCTCTAGGCACTTTCAAGTTGGAAAGTTTCCCGTCGTATTTCTCTTCCGGAACTGGGATGGCTCCTCGAGGATTCCGAATTGAAACATGTGGAGCAACAGGCGCAGCAATGGCGAGAAAAGGCTTTTTAGCTTTGACGGCATCGTCAATGTATCTCAGAGTATTGTCAGTAATGATACTTGTGCTATACCCCTTCACCTTCGTCGGCTTATCGTGCAGATTCCCTCTGTTGTGCTGGAAGGTTGAGTCGATGAAAGTGTATGTATACGGGTCAAGTAAGAAATCCTGCAATACCACATTGTTAAACTTATCTGCAGATCTTCACGTTGAGCCGAATATGGACGGGGATACACTTACGGACTCAGTCCATCCCGCTACGTGCTTGCCATGGGCGCCATAGTTGTCTACTGTATGATTGTTGTACAGCTTTCCCGAGTAGTAGGTATTATAGCCAGCTTTTTGCATCCATACAGGAAGGTAGTTATTCCACCGACCAATCTCCTGGATCTTGGGCCAACCACCACCAGGCGGTTCAACAGCCGTGACATTGTGATTGTGCGCATGCTGCCCAGTCCACAGAGATGCCCGACTAGGACAGCACCAGGCTAGGTGTGCATAGTGCTTGGTAAAATGCGTACCCTCCTTCATAAGCAAGTCCTGGACCAGCGGCATATGGGCCAGCGAGTCCATGCGCTCATCCTGGTCGTCGGTCAGAATGAACACAAAGTTGGGTTTCGGTTTGGCATCTTCCTTCTTCGCAAAGACAGACGAGATGCAAGAGGCAGCTGCCATCAAGGCAACGGCCGAACGAATAGAGAAATGCATGTTTCCGGTTCCTTGGGTGTTTGCAAGGGAACCAGGTATGCTTCTGCTGCTTCGCAGCGCGGGGGAACGTCACCCATATTTATGCCAGCAGTGCTCTTTCTTTTGAATCCAACTTTTCTTTTGCTTTTTTGATACACTACTGAAAGCGAACGCAGTCTAAGGGTCATGAGGTATCCTTATGACCCGCTCTCGATGTCTAGGGCACATGTTCTTTTCCAATTATATCATTTTATATGCAAGCTTAGTGCAAGCTGTGCGTTCAATTCGACCCCACGGGCCACTGCGGCAGTGCACTGACCGCACTTCCCCGCTTTTTCGTCGTCCATACCCATGTCGCGGATGCCGTCTTCTGGCGCGATGAAGCGAATGCGCGTTTCTAGCGCAGATGCGCGGCTCTGAAGAAACAGGGTTGTTTTCCATCTTGAGCAAGTTGCTCAATGCCCAGAGCCGAACATACACTCAGGTATGCAGCAGAGCTGCCCCCTGGATGGGGTACTTGGGGGGATGGCGTGCTCATCACCACCAACGGCGCAAAGTCAATGGGGAATCACCGAATATCTGGATGTTATTATTGGGGGTTGACTGGAGCGGGATCGATGAGCTGGAAGATCGGTCAGGTCACATGACCCGCTCTCCATCTCTTCTCTTCTCACGAACCATCGCACCATCTTTATGCCATTGCTAGGTTTGACGCAACATCAGACTCTTATCGATACTATCTATGTCCTAATCGCAAGTCTCGACAGGTGAATATTATAAAATGCCGACGGCATCTCAGGCGCTAAGCTTTTTTATGCCTCCTTCCTGGCCTCTCATTGACCACATTTTGAAAGCCCTATCTGGCACAACCTCATCCCTCGCGAGGTCAACTGCAACTGCCTATCAGACTTTTGTTACGGGATCTGAACCTTTTGAGCAGATAGAGAAAAATGAGGAAAAAATTGGAAGAAGCTGGAATCGGCGGCGACCACACAATTTGAACGCTATTGTTGTACCACTAAACCAAGCGCCTGGCTGCTGACTGGTATTTCTACAAAGCCCTAGTGAACAGTAATAGATTACAGACGCAAGAGAGTCACTTATCTCCATTACACCGCGTGGGAAGGGTGATTACGCAACATATTGTCAACATTCAACCTCCAGTTACGGCGTCGGGAAGCTGAGAGAAAGACGGCACTGCGGAACCGATAGGCAACCAATTCCCAGTTGCGACCTTCTGAAGGTACAAATATCCATCTAAAGGAATTTGCACGGGATACAGACCGAAGAGTTTCAAATGTCCTTCCTGAGATTGAGTTCAGATCGATAATGAAAGCGTGGAGCAGCTGCTCAAGACTGGCTGGCTAGCTGTCGGATGAAAATTGAAAGCGTTGTCGCGAAACTTCAACTAATTCTGTCCGACTGAAACGACAGTTAGTCACTGTTAATAAAGGCTCTTTTTGGCCTATTGTGGCGTTTGTTATCCGCTCGTCAATCTGAGATTCGGGTAATGCTTATCATAGACCATGACATCGGCGGCTTTAAAGGTCTGATAACCCCTGTTTCAACCACTTCGTGCTGAGACCAAATAGAAGACTGATTGTTCGTGCTTATGGAGTGGTATCTCATAGTTATGGTTATTCCATGACGGTTATGAACAGAGCTTCCCTGGGTTCAAATTGTGAGAAGACGATGCAGTCAACAGCTGCGAAGACATGGAATTCCGACAAATTTTCTTCACTGTCAGGCGTTAAGTCTAATTGTTTGTCCGCTCCTCCGTACTGACTATCTGATTTAGCACGGCTGAGCTTGGACTCCTCGCAGCCTGACAGGATCATTGATCATAGGGACCCTGTGCAGGGATTACTGACTCGATCCTGTTTGTACCGCAGCGTGCCAAGCCTTGCTCCCGCCCCAGCGTCCTCGTTAATGCCAACATCCATGATTTAATGCTTAACCTGGCTCCATATATTATTGGCCATGCCAACGACGTGCGGGGTGCAGATAACCATCCCAGCTATCAGTGTTACGTTTCAACTAGTAGTAGTTGAGTCTGTCACGGTTCACACCTTTCACGAGGGACACCAGTGGCCGGGATATTCGGTGAACGTGCAAGACGTCTCCAGAAACAATCCGTGACCATCGCTTGCTTTCTCGACCGCCGAGAATTTAAAAAACCTTCGGACTCCCCGCACGGCTCTTTTGCGGGGAAATTGGTGCTGATAGTGCTGGAAGCCAGCTTCTGTACGCAGTACCGAATCGTGGTGATCGCCATAAAGCTAGTCGCAGGGATTGGTGGTACTGCTTATTATTTTTGGTATCTGCTGATAGTAATCCGTACATGTACAGTCCTGTGAGTCTTGCGGTCACGGTCGCAGCTCCCTGCCCTGGGCTGAACTCTGCAGTGCGGGCTTCTGAATCTTTTCTCTCTCTCCTGTTCGATTTTCTGACGTACAATATCATCGTACATGTACATGTACATGTACATTGCTGTTTCGGTTGCTGTCGTCGATTGCACGTGTTACTTCTTCTCTCAAGCCACGTCAGATTTTTGAAAGGAAGCTAGCCGAGATTCAGAGTATACATGCGTCTATCATACCTGAGCTGATGATCTTTCCCCGGATTATACGATAAGACCTTTGAATTATGTTTCCGTTTACCTTCTTTTGAGCACCGTTTCCACATAATGTATATTATCCCAATGGAAGAATCACACCAGCAGACGCCCCGTGCCACTCTCATGGAGTGTCTCCATGTTGCTCTGCAGGCCTCTGCTACATCAGGGGAAGTTGCACGGATAAAAAATGGAAATTGGATGTCCTAATTTCTGACTTCGGATGCATCGCCATCGAACGACACGCTTAATGGTCCTCAATATTTGCGCAAGTGCGAGAGTACCTTTGAGGAACTAAATATCCAGCCTTAGGCTATGACAGACACAATTGGCTTCGTGGATGCGAACATCAAGGCTGACAAGTGTCCGCGGATAAATAATGCTGTGTTCAGTTTGGTAGGTCAGTTATATATATGACTGTTCTACTGTTTTGTTCTTCGACAATTCATAACACACTGAGTTATCATGCCTGCTCCCCCCAGGCGAACCGATCACCGTAACCATAATTTGGCAACGCCAACCAGCAGCCCTACGCAGACGAACGGACCTACGCAGACAGGCACACTAGATAATGAGCCGGACAAGTCTAATGTGGCTGCTATCGGCGCAGGCTTCGGTGTTCCAGCGGAAGTAATATTCGTTGGTGTTTGCACCTTTTTCGTCCCCCGCCGACGACGTCGTTCCCCGAACACAATGGAACTAGATGGCTATGTTGAAGATACGAAACAAAAAATACTGAAAAACCGACGCGTCATGGAAGCCCCCGCGGTTGAGGTCGTAGAGCGTCGTAGGAGTTGTCCGCCGAGACTCAGTGGCCAATATCTCTTTCACCGTCACTGGTCTCATGTCTTTCTATCTTCCTCTCCTTTGCCAGCATATACCCAAATCTGGGGTTTGGGGTTGGGGTGCAAAGGGTTGTCAACAAATTCGGGACGTCTACGGTTACTCCCAGATTTATAATTTTACGCGAGTATCTTTATTGAAACGTCCATTTTCGGATATGTGGACAGTTACACCAGTATAAAGAGTTACTTTTCTGGGCTGTCAACGGCACTTTCTCAATCTCGCATATGATGCCCACCCATTTTCTGAAAAAAGTTACTGTAATGTGCATCATATCATATTCTTGAGCCTTTCGAAACTAGACTCTCACATATGTTATTATCGCCTTTTGTTTTTGTTTAAATTTTTTAACTTTCATTCACGCGCATTGTCAGTTAGATAAGCCTCACTCATATTTAGCGACTTATATCGATCGAGCTAGACAGACATTTCAAGTCCCAACTAGCATCCCATTAACACTTCTTACGAAAAAAGAAAAAGGAAAAGAAAAAGGAAAAAATCCATTCTTGCTAATTGGGTTGGAAAGAAAAGAGAAGCGTCCGCGTTTCCTGGCGCTGCTATATTTGTCGGTTTGATGGCTAGGAAGGCTGTATTCTTTAGGAGTTTTGATATCATGACGATGTAGTAGCCTTGGGTCTCGCCTCCTCAACCCCTTCCCGGTCACCACTGACGTTTACACCTCGCTTACACAGTTTTTTGAAACCCATTACGAAAACAAAGGCATAAGCCTGTTTAAATTTGAAATTGAACTCCGCAGCTCTCTATGAAAATGGAATTGAGGGGACCATCACGCAGCACTCAAAAGCCGTTTAACATAGAACAGCTACGCTATCGACAGATATTAAGAATGATATTTGTGCTACGAAATGCGGACTAAATGAAACGCCAATGATCGCCTACATTTCTTTGCTCCTTTCCATCGCTTGCCCCTCTACTTCCATTCCCGATCCCTGAAATTATCTTCATCGACGTCCATGACCATGAGCTGCTTTTCCTTCGCACTGATTTCCTTGCCGCCTTTTGCCAATCTCAGCAGCGTGGCAGCGGCTAGCTCTGGTTTTCGCCCATGGCCGAACAGCCGATATTGGGCAGATGAATTCATGCCAAAGTACACTGCTTTTAGTACCGACAAGGCGCGGAAGGGGTTCAACGCAAAAAGTCTTGACACCAGGCGAGCAAACGTGGGGTTCGCGCCTAGATCTGCTAGAAGTGAGTCGCAATAGCGAAGAAAATGGACGGTTGTTGTGTGGCGGTCGGAGAGCACCATCTATATTTTGATTAGAAGGGTCTAATTGCCAAAAATTTTTCGTCATTCGTACTATCAATTGGGAAAGAGGGTTGGATCGTTGAAACAATTGGAAAATAACCTACTGTTCTGACCAAACCCTCCTGATACTCTTTCACCCATGAATTCATCTTGTCAACGGACGGTAGCTTCACTCTCCCCGCAACCACAGCCGACGCCCATCTCGCCTGAGTTTCAGATACTGGCAGAAGTGGCCCCGGCAATTCGACTAACCCAATAAAGAACAGGTTCGTAAAGCGGGGAGAAGCGACCAACTTATACAAATCGATGGTGTTTGTTGACTTCAGCACCGGATTGTCTTTCACATGGTAGGTTTCTTTAGCGAGATATGGAAAGTCCATATGATAGCCCGTGCAGCAGATTACAACATCAACATCCAAAGCTGTCCCGTTCTTGAGAATGAGGGAAGTTTCGTTAAAACGTTCCACGCCGGTACGATGGGCCTTGATCTTGCCAACCTTGATATATTCAACCAGACTGCTGTGCACAGTCGGGTTGGCTTGTAGAAGCCTGTGCTCTGGTTTAATTTCCTCTGGAAGTTCTCCAGCAGCGAATTGAAATATCTTTGTCTGACACCATTCTGAAAAGCGGCCGGGTAGAATCGACTCCGTTATTCTGTCTAAATTTGCATCCATAAGTGAAATGGAAAATTGGATGCCACACTGAGGTTAACTCACTATCGTATGACTCGATGGCCTGACCAAGTAAAAAGCGCGGTAGAATCCACCCGCCTCTTCTCGTCACCATATGCACTTCCTTCGCCAACGGAACCAGCTCGCATGCCAAATCTACAGCTGAGCTGCCAAAGCCAATGACGGCAACCTTCTTTCCCTCAAAGTTTGCTGGTCTCCGGTACGTATGACTGTGTAGTAGTTCTCCTCTGAAAGAACTTAAGCCCTCGAATTCAGGAATCATAGGCCGGGAATTATGGCCCGAGCAAGCAAATATGGCATCATATACTGATGATGATGAAATCTGATCCCTTGTTCCCTTCTGCTGTACGACATTCCACTTTCCATTCGAAAGCTGGTCGCAAGAGATCACCTTTGTACGCAGCTGTATATGCTCCCTCAGTTTGAAATGGTCCGCGTAGTCCTCCAAGTAATTTAACATCTTGCGATGACTGAAATAATCCGGATACTGCGCGGGATCAATGGGAAAATCGCTAAAGTTCGTAGTATCCCGACAAGAATTCAGGATCACACCTTCGTACATAGAGGATACAGCATGGTCTGTCCTTGTGTCCGGGTCTTCATAGCGCCACTGCCCTCCAATTCCGTCCCGGGCTTCGAAAAGAGTAGCATTCAAACCTTCAGCTAAACATTGCTTTAGAGTAGTTAATCCGGAAGGGCCTGCTGGCCAGTTAGCGATATCTTACTAGAGAAATAGAGATCATTCCCTCCTGCTTACCACCACCAATGATGGCGACTTTCTTCAAAGTCATGGCTGCCTTGATGTAAAATGCCGACTCGATGGATTTTGCTGTAATGATACGCAAACGGTACGCAGAGTGTGACGGTAGGGGAATAGATCACTCTACTAGGCCTTACAAAAGCTGAGTGAGCCTAGACGACCAGGAACAGAGAGGAACGAAGCCCGACGGAAACAGTTGATCATTAGCTATCCTTAACGTCAACACTAAACCTCAGGTAGTATTTAGCAATAGTTCAAAGATCATATGTTATTGGGGTCGATCAAGTGCGAGAGTTGAGAGGTCAGACCTAGAGTCGTGGTTTCAAGGGAAATATTAGAGATAATAGAAAGAGTAACAGAATCACGGGCTGGGAAGGACACGGCCGCTCAAAAAACACGCAAAATTGAGTCAGACTCTGGAGGATCAAACGATTGAGTAGACTCAAGCAGCCATAATGTCAAGAAAAGGCACAGATTAGCTGACTTTCTGTTCTTATTCCAGTGAATTCCTAGGCAAACAGTTCTCTTCCTCTTGCTTCCTTTCATACACGTCACTGAGCAAGCCCGACCGAGAAGCGTAGCCTAGCCTAGCTGGTTCTTGAACAAATTCTTACACATCACTGCTGCCGTCGGGCACGGAAAGGGGCGCGGCTGCCACTGCGGCTGAACCGTTGGCCTGCGCGGTTGCTCAGGGCTGATTTGATTAGTAGCCAACAGGAGCGTGAGCATCTGTAAGAGGTTATCGCTTCTTAGGCGCATTAGCAGGATATAGTTATAAAAAACAGGAGGACAACTGAAGTTATCAAGGATTCAAGGGGCATTTGTATGGATGCAGTCGGGAGAATTTGATATTATTAGATAATCTCGGCTTCGGCACGGCAGCCCTCTCCGGCAATAATTAGCCGGCTGGTCTCAAAATGATATATATGCTCATTGACAGGCAGAGCGAATGGTTATTAAAGAAGGGACGCAAAATTCAATGTTAATTCTAGAAAGCCATGTCATATGCCTGCTTGCAATGACAAATCCAACCCGTAAGGGGTTAATCATTTTGAAGGATGTAACCATAATAACCGCTGGTTGGGGCTGGGACTCCGCTGCGGGGTTGCTATAGAATGCAATCGCCGAAATAAGAAGTGGGGGAGAGCAAAGATGATATCTGATTGCCATTCATTGGCAGCTAGATATTATCTTGATAAGTGATGTAGGGCGATAACTGATTTCTGTAGTTTACGAATCCTAAATATCAAAGACTAGGAGCACCTGTGACGAATTCGGGTTATCTTGAAGCGCACAAGATACGAGGACGGGAGGGCTTCTGATTTGGTTTCCAGGGGTCTCAATCAAATTGCATTTATACATCCGCTTGTCTCCTTCATACCCAATCCTGCCCAATTTCTAAGCCAAATCCCCAATCAACTTCCGTGCTTTGTTGCACCCTTCAATACATTGAGTAGAAAAGCCATATCAACTCAACCATGTCGGAAGATATCAAGGTACCGAACCTATCTCCCCCTTTTCCATCCCCCGTCAGTACATAAATCAAGCATACACAACTAAACACCACGCTCCCATTCTCCAGGCCCTACATGACCTCAAACCCGTCACCATCCACCAACCCCTCCTAAACAGCATCCCACCGAGCCTCCTCCCGCGCTTCGACCCCGTCTATGTCGAGCACTACAACCGCAACAACGTCGGCCGCCTCCACACCCACCAAGTCCCCATTGAAGACTTCCGCGCAGACCCCACCAGATACCTGATCTCCTACGGCCGCGCCGCCGGCCCCGACGTGCGCAAGATCTCCGAGCAAAGATGTCCCGTCAAGGGCGGCGAGATTACCGTGCGCATCTTCGAGCCCAAATCTGTGATAGGGGCTGATGGCAAGCCAAAGAAGAGAGGCGCATATATCAACTTCCATGGCGGTGGGTGGGTGTTTGGCGGATTGCCGGCAGATCATGACTTTTGTAAACGGGTCGTGCATGATTTGGACGGTGATGTGGTGGCAATCGATGTGGATTATCGGCTAGCCCCGGAGTACAAGTATCCAACAGCTGTTGAGGACTGTTGGGCAGCATTCGAGTGGGTAAGTGTCTTTAAAAGAGCAGAAAGAGAGCGGAGAGAATAACTGTTGCCGATATCTTTGGAAACATAACGGATAACCCCCCTCACTCTTATAGGTCCGCTCTCAAAAAGCCGAAGAGCTGAACATCGACGTCAATCGGTTGGCGGTAGGCGGTGCTTCGGCTGGTGGACATCTCAGCGCTGTCATCGCCCACATGTGCCGAGACAATGGCTTCCCACTCGCCTTTCAGCTGCTCATTGTACCCGTAACAGATATGCATAGCTCGTTCACGCCAGATGGCAAATTCGACCGCGAGAACACGCCGTACGAATCATATCGCGAGATGCAATTCACTACGGCATTGCCCGCGGCACGAATGGAGTTTTTCCATAAACATTTCCTAGGCGTTCCACGACCGGAGAAATCTGCAGATGTATGAATTCCTTCTGTGAAACCTTTCCCTTTTCCCTAAACCTACTATTTATTTGTGTCTTCTGACATGACTTCAATTGCCACTTGCAGGACTGGAAGATCTCCCCCATCTTTGCACCCAGCTTTTCAGGCCTGGCGCCAGCTCTTGTGTGGACGGCAGAGATGGACCCGTTGCGAGACGAGGGTGAGGCATATGCAGAAAAGCTCAAGGTTGCGGGAGTAGAAGTTGAAGCCATCCGCGTACCGGGCGTGCCACACACGTTTGCCCATTTGGATGAAATTCTGGAGGGCGGAAAATTGTTCAATGTCAGGAGTATTGAAGCGTTGGGGAAGGCTTTGAGAGGTTAAACTGTTAAAACATGGATCGCGGCAAGGGACGCCACGGATTGAAGATGCGCTAATCATGCTTTGGGTACTTTAAAGCGATCTTTCACTGGCCATATTGTTTCGGGAGGATCAGTCGGCCATAGCCTTATTGTTACATGGACTGGTTACAATAAGCGGGATGTGCGAGGACTCATGGGTCTCAATCTCAGAAATTTTGCGGCCTTGGATCCAAGCATATTCGATTCCCTCTGCTAGAAACATCAGCAATTTCTCTTTTAATTTTGTAGATATCGAAAACATGTGTACTTGTTAGTGCAAAAGCCACAAGTCTGCATGAATAGAGCAGGCATTTAGCGTACAACGCGAATAATGTAGTTCCGGGTATCTGAAAGTCAGAGCCGTCTTTTCATAGTCAAAAGGGTCACTGAAGTTTAGCCCGTTCTTCAGGTCAATATACACGATATCGTCGTAGCGATGTGCCAGATATGTCATCAAAAATCATGAACCATGAAATTTCAGGCTACCCTCAGGTTTGGGCACAAATTATCTTGCCATCCCTAAGCTGCAAATGGTCAATGACCATTCTGCAGGAAGGATGCGTGCTATGCGTAATTCTCCGGTCTTTAATCCTGAAAGGCTGGAAACTGTGCGGCGAGAGCGATAGGGCGAACTTCTTCCAAACAAATGAGGATACCACGGCCACATGATGGATGCTTCCAGAAATGTTCACCGACAGCAACCATCAATTCTAATGAACTCCTTGGCGGTGTTCGTCATGGCCAATGTCATTGAGTAGCCGGGGAAGGTGAACGGATGGATGGAAGCACGGGGTACTCCAGAGTTGTGGGGAGATGAGATTTCATTTCTGTTCAACGTTGCGCATCCTTCAGCAACGCTGCATGGATTATGCAGAAACGGTAGTTGCGTTAATAGTTGGCTCGAGAAGACCAATTGAAACACCTCAATACATCTTATCCTGCTGCTGGATATCATTGTTGTTGACGGTGTCGTTGGTGTTCGGGAAGATATAAAAAGATATCGGCTAGACCCAATACGGACTAGCTCTCTCTTTTTCAATACACATTGCCGGAGTTTACCGTACGATGACGCCCAATCCGGCAGAATACCCCAGAACTGCCGCTCATCCGGGGATTAATACGGTAATACGAAATACCGGGGAAACTCGGGTAAGAGCCAAACAGCGCAAAATCTCGCATCAACAATTTTCTCTCTTCTTTTTTTCTCTTGTTGTCCTTTAAGAAGAAGGCGCTGTATCTTGCCTTTTTTTTTTTTTTTTTTGATAAAGCTCTGTTATCAATTATAAGGGCAATTGGCAATCTCAAGTCATTATTTTCAAAGTCCTCCCCACTCAATAATCGCTCCTCTTCCACCTCATCCCTCTACCTAACTACGTCAACAGCTTAGCCTAAGCCAGTTACATCACACACTACTTTCTTCTACCGAAGAGAAAACCAGCCCCAAACCCCGACATTTCCCATCGCGCCCTTTCTCAACTCCTCACCCTTGCACGTTACGCGCTAGGCACAATGCTCCCTTCCACCCCCGCCACCTCGGCCTCCTGTGCCGCTGTGCGCTCAATGTCCACTACTCTCGCCCGATCCTCGCAACAATCCTCCCGCCTATTCTCTTCCGTTGCTAGATCATCTGTCGCCTCGAGAACCGCTGCATTCAGTGCCTGGAGGTCTATAAATTCCCTGCCATCGCGGACACAAGGACAAGGTCGCTATTTTCTGAACCAAACTGCTTATAGGAATACTGCTGCTGTGTTGGGAAAGAGGGGTTTTGCTACAAGTGGTGCTATGATGGTGCGGATTCCTCTGTTATTTTTCTGGGGTAGCGCGGGGGTGATATAGGGTTCAAACTTGGGACGGGTACAACCATTCAGATTTTGGATGATAATTCTGACGGTATTTTGGATTGCTTTAGGCTTCGAGAACCGAAACCGATGCCTTTGGCGAAATCCAGGTAGGTTGCGACGCCGTAATTCGTTGCTTCGTAAGGGGTTTAGTCTGACATTAGAGGTGTTATAGGTCCCCGCTGAGAAGTACTGGGGAGCCCAAACCCAACGGTAGGCATGCCATTGATGTGTGGCTAAACAATAAAACGATGTGAATTGACGCCGGTGGTGGGAATTGTCTAGGTCTTTGACCAACTTCGATATCAACCAACCGCAAGATCGGATGCCAGCTCCCATCGTGCGGGCCTTCGGTATCCTTAAGGGTGCTGCTGCGACCGTTAACATGAAATATGGACTCGGTAATAAACATCCCTTTGCAATCCACCATTCTTCGATGTGACCGTGAGGAACCCCAGCTGAGACCTTGCGAAGATCCTAAGATTGGCCAGGCCATCCAACAGGCTGCTTCCGAAGTCGCGTCGGGCAAGCTCGATGACCACTTCCCCCTCGTCGTTTGGCAGACCGGCTCTGGAACTCAGTCCAACATGAACAGCAATGAAGTTATTTCGAACCGTGCTATCGAGATCTTGGGCGGTACCATGGGCACTAAGAAGCCCGTCCATCCCAATGACCACGTTAACATGTCCGCCTCATCCAACGATTCTTTCCCTACCGTTATGCACATTGCTGCTGTCCTCGAGCTCGAGCAGACTCTCCTCCCATCCCTCACCAGCCTCCGCAACGCTCTCCAGAAGAAGGTTGAGCAGTTTGAGAAGATCATCAAGATCGGACGAACTCATTTGCAGGATGCCACCCCTCTCACTCTGGGCCAGGAGTTTTCCGGCTACGTTGCCCAGCTTGACCGCAACATTGAGCGTGTCAATAACAGCATTCCCCATCTCCGCTATCTGGCACAGGGAGGTACTGCCGTCGGCACTGGCTTGAACACTTTCAAGGGATTCGACGAGGCCATTGCCGCAGAGGTCACCAAGATGACTGGTACCGAATTCAAGACTGCCCCCAACAAGTTCGAGGTTCTTGCTGCCCACGACGCCGTCGTCGAGGCCTCCGGTGCCCTCAACACTCTCGCAGTCTCCCTCTTCAAGATTGCTCAGGACATCCGCTTCCTTGGCTCTGGCCCTCGCTGCGGTCTGGGCGAGCTGATCCTCCCTGAGAACGAGCCCGGCTCCTCCATCATGCCTGGCAAGGTCAACCCTACCCAGTGTGAGGCTTTGACCATGATCTGTTCCCAGGTCATGGGCAACCACGTTGCCGCCACCGTTGGAGGCATGAGCGGCCAGTTCGAACTCAACGTGTTCAAGCCCGTTATGATCCGCAACCTTCTCCACAGCGTCCGCATCCTCAGCGACGGCATGCGTTCGTTCGAGAAGAACTTGGTTGTTGGAATCCAGGCTGATGAGAAGCGCATCTCCGCTTTGCTGCATGAGAGGTAATGTTTCACGCCCAAATTAAATACCCGACGTCCGTGAATTCATTTGCTAACCTATGTTTCAGTCTTATGCTCGTCACCTGCTTGAACCCTGTGATTGGGTACGACATGGCGTCCAAGGTGGCCAAGAACGCCCACAAGAAGGGACTGACTCTGAAGCAGAGCGCGATGGAGCTGCAGGCTCTCAGTGAGGAGCAGTTCGATGCTCACGTCCGCCCCGAGCTGATGATCAGCCCCAAGGAGAAGAAATAGACGTTTGCAGGTTAGCAGGAACTCCACGGTAAGCTACCTAGGTATGTAGATACCTGGGTATGTCTAGATAGAAACCGCATTGGGACAGGTTTGATTTTTAAGGTTAGGATGTGATTTGAAGCGCTTATTTCTCGTGTATAAAATTCACCAATTTCTTATGTCTTATGGTGCATCATAGACAAAAGTGGGATGAGTCCAGTAGTATGATTGATAGAGCCGGGATAGAAGGACCAAACAACCAATTATATCGAAATAATTAGAAGTAAGAAGTAAGAGTGTCGGCGATGTTGTAGTAGAGATTTATATAGAAAACAACCCCGGACGGCCCCGGGGAGCCGTGGATACTCCGGATCTGGTTTAGTTACGGCTACCCTAGACACTAACCCCAAAGCGGCAAGGCGTCCCTCAGCACCGCCCAGGAACCGCCGGCGCCAAGACTCCAACTTTCCTCCCGCCAGTCGAGGCTCAACTCCGGCTGAGACATCCCGGCACCGCGGCCCTGCACCGCTATAAATTTCTCTCCGCTCACCACCACATCTCTCCTTTTTTCACATTCCGCTCTACTTACAGATCACCGTCTTTGACACTTGACACTCCTTCAATTACCCTCTGCGTTGCTCTCAAACCCACTTCAAAACCTCTATCTGTCTCCGCATTCACCGCTCCACTCCTCCGGCGGTCAAGCCTCTCCCCTCCTCCGCGTCCACCTCAATCCCAACCACAACCGCCAATACGCCATAAAGAGACATAGATATCTAAACCCTACCCTCCTATCTGTCCCATCCACCAAGAAACAACCTCAAAAAATGTCCACCGCAACCCCCCAAACCAACGGCACAACGCACGCCGCCTCCCCCACCCCCTCCATTGACGACACCACCCCCCTCTTCTCCCCAACCTACATCTCCCCCATGGTCCAAAAACAACTACCAGAAGGCTACACAATTCGGCCTCTCTGCCGCTCCGACTACTCCTCGGGCTATCTGGACGTGCTGCGCGTGCTCACCAGCGTCGGCGACTTCACCGTCGAGCAATGGAACGAGCGGTACGACTGGATGGCCAAGCGGAGCGAGGAGTACTTTTTGCTCGTGATCTGTGATGGGGAGGGGAGGGTGGTAGGCACGGGGAGTCTGATTGTTGAGCGCAAGTTTATTCACTCGCTGGGGATGGTGGGCCATATAGAGGATATTGCGGTTGAGAGGGGGCAGCAGGGGAAGAAGCTGGGGCTGCGGATAATTCAGGCCCTGGATTATGTGGCGCAGATGGTTGGTTGTTATAAGGTATGTTATCATCTTTGGCTTCAATCTGGGGTTGTTATGAGGGTTTGGGTGTAATTATTTTCGCTAACCACTCCTTACAGAGCATCCTCGACTGCTCAGAAGCCAACGAAGGATTCTACGTCAAGTGCGGCTTCAAGCGTGCTGGTCTTGAAATGGCCCATTACTACAACCGGTCCGATTAATTACACCCAGTCAGTTCGGCATTTTCTTCCTATGTGAAGAGACGGAGTAGACTTGACAAACAAGCCCCCCGTCCCGCCAAATTCCTCGCCAACCTATACCGCAATTCAGCGTCAGAAGCCCACCCCGTCATATCAACTCTGAAATTTACCTATCTACCCCGTCACTTGCCAAACCACACCAGGGAACGTATATATAACCAAGCAATCAGACGCGTTGCAACGTCATATATATACCCCTGGCCCACCACATCCAACATTTAGAGCGACATACCAACTCACAGCACAAACGCATGCATATGAATCTCTTCTGCCGCAGGGTTCTCCCAGTGCTGAGATTAAGATATGACAAGGTTTAGGTCACAAAACGAAGCAGCTCCTTTCTCTAATCCCCTCTCCTCGTCCTGTGGATAAACAAAATAGACGATTGGAAGCGCCTTTTATGTTTTCTTCTCTTTCTTCACTGCTTTTAGCCTACGTCTTCCAATTCCCTTTGCCGAACCCCTTCAGGGCCGGCTCATTAATAACTAATATCGGACCCTTTTTCATTTTCCTTTCCTTTGGGATTTTTACGTATGAAAGAGCCGGAGGACATATAGATGGTATAAACGGATTATATAGATGGTGAATCAGTTGAAACTTATTATCTTCCCTCCCTTTCGATTCCCCTCTCGTTTACTTCTTATACGAACCTTTCTCTTCACAAATTGATCAAATACATTTTTACTCAAAGCTTTTCCCTTCTAGGGGACTCAGCCAGACTAATTTTCGTGGAAAATTTGACACGAATAAATCCATCCTAAGTAGTATGTGTACATGTACTGTACCTAGACATGTTTCTTAGGAGCCACGTTAATCTGGAGGAGACAGGGCCAAGGAGGGGTATTTCAAGCGAACCATAAATATATACCTAGGTATATATACACTGAACCGCGTTTAAGGAAACGCGAGCATGATATCTAAAGACACATAAAAGAAAACGTCAAATAGATCCATAACGCATCAATTCATAAATCATTAGTTTCAAACTCATGATAGGGCCTAACCATGTCCAATGCAAACTCCTCTAATACACCCACACCATTACATTGGTGATATAAGCAGCCAATCCCCAAAGCCCACCCGTCCAGCCATATTTGAAACAGGAAAGCAGGGGGCCACACCATGAACCATTAATGCCTCAAGACTTCAACTCCCACGCGATCAAAATAGGCCTCGTTGGGTTCCCTATCCTCCTAGTAGGCTCCTACCATACTCCATCTTTTTCGCCAACGCAGTCTGGATCCCCCAACCCGCACCCGCACCCGCATGCTGAATCCTTTCTCAACAAGAAAGTTGTCCAGGGTCTTCCAAGACCCCACCACTGTCATCAGCGCACTAGGCTGCCCATCCCGCCGCGGCCCATTATTGACTTTCGCCCCCGCGCGCCATGAGCGTTCCCGTTACGCCCAGCTCATCCTGCCGCCGCCAGCGCGCTACCTAACCATCTGACATGCAGGGGCGCGTTTACATCCGCACCGGCATCTGAGCTATCTCTTTGGTGCCTCCCATCTGGGGATTTGCGCCAGCATCAAGCAATAGCTGCACGGCCTCCACGTTTCCCGCGTCCGTAGCGGCCGCAAGAGCGCTGCCCCAGCGTCCGACGAGTTTGGCATTGGCATCTGCCCCCGATTTGATGAGTAGGTTTAAGACTTGGCAGACCATATCTTTCGTTTTGTAGTTGACTAGTACTGGTACCGCTGCCGCCGCCAAAGCTCTACCAACCCCGACACGCATCGGCGCATTTACGTCGGCGCCGGCATCAAGACGTTTCTGCACAAGCTCCACGGAGCCCCTGGACGCGGCAGCAGCAAGGGCGCTGCCCCAGTTGGCACTGTCAATTGAAATCTGAGCGTTGACATCTGCGCTTTGATGAGCAGGTCTACGATTTCGGTCCTATCGCTGTTGTCATCGGCGCAGATGGCCGCAACGAGCCCGCTACCGTCACCGATCGATAAGTATGCGTTCACGTCCGCGTCTGAATCGATTAGTGATTTTACCGTCTCCTTGTCGGCCACCCACGCTGCTGCTTCGAGCGCGCTGCCGAAAAGGCCAGCAGACTGTTGTGTGTTGACATTTGCGCCTGAGCTTATCAGCATTTCGACCATGTGCTTATTCTTCACAGCTGCCACCAGTGCGTTGCCGTAATCTGGCGTCCCAAGCTGTTCATTGACATCTACACCCCAATCGATGAGGCGCTTACAAACAGAGAAAGATTCCGCCATTACCGCAAGCTGCAGTAACGAGCGGCCGTAGTGGTTTTTTCGTGCAAGGTCCGATCAGGGGTCGATCCACCAGTTTGGTAACGTCGTGTACAATCCAAGCGCACATATAGCGAAGGCAGGTGTATGTGGATCAAGGTCCTTGATATGAAAAGGTGACCCAAAGAAAAGGGATGGCGATGCTTTTTCCATGGCCATAGACGACATGTCATATTCTAGAAACCTCATCCACTGGCGATATGCAGGGGCGCTTTGTGTTGGGGATCCGAAGAATCTTTCAAGCATATGAGAAAGCCGACGACTTCCATCCTCCCAGTCTTCGCATCTTCGGACATGGAACATCCAATGGTGAGCCACATAGAAGTAAAAGTTGAAACTTTCATGGCTAGGCGACAAGAAGTTCTCTGCAGCATTTTCGTCATCTTCGTAAACGTCGTACAGAGGATTGTTGTTGAGCAGGGAAAGGCAGACACTAGCCACGAAGCAGTTCGCCTGCAGTTGGCTCCATAAATGGGTTTCACAGTACTCTATTACCGACAAATGAGATGGAACCCAAACACCGCGGGTTGGATCAATGATCAATAGATTGTGACAATATTTTAGAAGAATATCTTCGTCAAGGTCATCGGTATCTTGGAGCGTACCATCACCGACCTGACAAACTGCTGGAAGAAGTTCGTCACTCGAAAGCGGGCTACAGGCACACATAATCCACTGGAATGCCCGGCCTGCAACTTCCCTTTCGACTTCATCCATTCCATTAAAAATCTCATCGTATGCGTGTTTAAGGTCGCTAGGAAGTTTTCCAAGTCGAACGCGTATAGGTTTTTCTTGCTGCAGTACTAAGATTTGTTTGATTTGCAGATATGCCCATTGGAACCTAATGAGATCGTCAGACACAGGAGAACTATCAATGATTGGATAAGTAGCAGGTTACTTACATTCCTTGACTCTGCTGCTGAATTGTCTCGATGATGCCGTCTCGAAGTTCAGGAGACATATTGTTCCATCTCGGGTGCCTAGTACTTTCGCTTTTCACGAAACTAGATATATCATCATGATTGTCAGTAGCTCGAATTCCTATATTGCAATGATGTTCAAATCTATCCCTAATATCAATCTCAGGTCCACTGGAGATGAAGATTTTGACCGGTCTCGTAGCCTGCGACAGCAAATGAACGAACACCTCGATGAGCACACTTCGCGAGGCCTGCTCACATTCATCCAAGGCATCCAAAACAAGTGTTGTTTTGGAATAGATAGTTATGAACTCATGAAGAAGTTCCCTGCATTTTGTTATTGTTAGTTCTGAAGCTTCTTGTCGACCTTGGATATAATAATCCCGGACACGTTTCTGTATCGAATGCTGATTGTTCATGGTGCTTGATAGTTGTCGAACAAAACTACGCAAAATTGGCAGTGGCTGGCGTCGTTCGAACTCATTTCTATTGCAATAGAAAAATGCAAATCCTTCATGATTCGGATGGACCTTGAGAGTACGACGGATCTCATCAATGGCCCGGGATGTGAGAAATGTCTTCCCCGTCCCAGCTGAAGATACAAATTAACAGCGGCAAAGTCTATATGTGTGCGGGTTAAAGAGCTTACGGGTTCCGTAAAGCCATAGAATCGCGGATGAGCTGGTATCTTTCTAATTTGTGTACGCTGGGTGTTCCAGAAGCCATTGGCATGTTCCTGGCGTTCTCCTTTCCATCACTGTATCGTGGTTTTTCCCGCAGAGAACCCCAGAGACCCAGTCGAAAATCATAAAGCGTTCCTCGTCACTTACCATTGCTAGGAGGGATGACACGTTTTCGTCAGAGCGTAAAATTGGCGTCTTCAGAATCTCCAGTAACTTCTGAGTATTCACATCTACCTCACGAGATCCTTTGCTAAGAATACGTTCACAATTTTGTGCTTCAATCTCAACTCGTCTTTCTAAGTCTTCACATTCCTTAACAGACTCCAACACCTCTTGGGGATTTACGAGAGCATGGAGGGCTCGAGTTGGAGTGCTTTTGCAAAGCAGGGTGTGACTGAGAGCTATTAGGCGCAATGTAGCAGCGTAAATCTCAACTAGAGCGACGTGGAAATTCTGCAATGCGTTTTGCGGTGTTACTCCGGATGGGTATAAACTCTCATATACCGCGCAGCGATTGACTAGGTAGGTAACTTTCTCAACGGCCACGAGTAAGGCTCCCATTTGTTCGGATTCAGCAACAGCTGCCTGTGCGCCTTTCAGTACGTCGCTGACACTGGGGAGTGAGTTTGTTCAGTAAGAGGTACCTGAAGCATGAATCTGATGCCAGCCCATGGCAACGAAGCGTGAACTTGGTCAAAGCCCACCGCAATATCTCCGATACTTTTGAATTTATTCAACCAGAAAATGGTCTTCTCTGCAACGCCTCTTAGAATCAACTCTCTGCCAAGGAAACTGAATTTGTAGGATTTCGCTTCACAATCTTGCTGTTTTCTTTTGGTCGCACCAACTAATTCTTCCATGCTTTCTGATAAGGGCGATATAGCTTTCCTTTCGGGCTGCATTGCCCTAATGACCTGCTGGTGATCATCAGAGAGCTTTCCCAACGCGTCGAACCAAAAGTCTTGAGCTATGGATGGAGGAGGTGATGGTTCAGACAGAAGCTTGACGCTCTGGGTGGTTATCGTTGAGGCCAATGTGCCAGAGCGAGATAGAGGCTGTTTAACAACAGAGGGCGTTGATGACGATTCTGGAGCTAATGACGCGCGTGAACTGCTGGACTTGAGATCCGCCTTTTGCTGAGAGGAAGACCGTCTCATACCCAGTTTGGCCTTCAGCTTCGAGCGGATAGTCATCTTGACTAAAAAGGGGCCCAACTCCGGTTGCAATGTACCTCACTCAGCAACTCCAATATGAAAATATTCAGTTTGGTCATCTATCACGAACATTCTGGGCCTCTCGTGGAGAAAGCGCGAGTCAAATAATTGCCCACCACAGTCGGCGGGGTCAAGTATTGGAGTGCAAGTCGTGGTCCCGAACCCTTGGGGTTCACAGGGAGGCTTCCACATACTACTTAAACTGAAAATATTAGACCTCCACCTGGCCTGCCGTGAGTGAAACTGCTCAACGGGACGAGACCCCTCCATACCTACATTGTCATTGACATTAAGGTGGCCACTGGATAACCACCCCGCAAAATGGCACGGGTCCAACTACCATCCAGATCGCTGGACAACCTGAGCTTTAAGGAGGACCAGGACGACAACTACATGTAGTGCAAGCGACTTGATCGGGTTGAAGGAGTAGTAGACGTTGGGAGGTAGCCTTTGAGGTTGAGAGGCACATATAGTGGACAACGATGTCAGAATAACTTAGGGACTTGATTGATGTTGTGCTCTTCACAGTTGCAGCGATAGAATGAAGAACTACCTAGGTGCCTAGGTACCTAGTAGGTATGTATGATGGAATCTGGTTTGGGGGAAGCTTATATGTGTCGATGAACAGTCGGAAAGGGCGTTGAACAGTTTTCAACCAGCAAAGTGATATAGAGCGTGACTATGATTATGGCTTCAACTGTTTCAACTTCTATTTGTTTGAGCATACCACTTCAACTTCCCTGTATTATTAAGAGCATATGAAACTACCTAACAACGGCAACACACCATACCCTGAAATACAGGTAGGAACTGTGTGTGAGAAGAGACATCCCTTAAGGTCTGATATAGTATTTCCAAAGGTTCAGACTAGAGATAAGTAACAATTCTGCAGGTGACTTGTGAAGATATTGTTGCAATTTGTAGTTCGCAATGCGGGGATATCGCATGCCATTCCATATACATATCATAACCAGAGAACTCAACAAAGCGAAACCGTTTAAAACCGATAACTGGCGGAAGACAACTGAATTTGGATTTCGAAGTACTCAACAGAGAAGATATTGAGATAAAATATGTTCAGAAAGAGTAATAGCAAATCTTGCGGAGAGGATATCGGAAAACCAGTCCTCCAATTATTTTCCCTGGCCGAACAGTAGTCCCAGATATCAGAAGCTCCGCGAGATACCTCCCTCCTTCCTACCCTTCCGGCAAGTTCACGATGATGGCATTGCGAAACAGATCGTTAAGATTTCCTTCCATGGGTTTGCCGTCCGTCATCCGCTTTTCCGTTCATCATCCAACCAGTCCGATGAGCCCTAACGCATTAAAGAAAACATAACACAACCGAGGAAAACCGTAAAGAGATGCGTTTATGAGGTAGGGTTGGGGTTCATCTAAAAAAAAATTCGAAGGGAGTATGTCAGTCCAAATTCCTTTGATATCTCGTCCGGGACAATCCATTTCCATCTCGTCCCCGAACTAAAGCTGGACCAAAGGTATATCAAAAACGAACCTTCCGCTTGCCACCAGTCATCGTAACGTTAACGAATCGTCGGGTGTATTGCAGACGCTTCTTGGCGCGACCCTTGGGGGTCTTCTTCTTCTCTTGAGGCTCGACCTATATCACAAAAACGCCCCAGTCAACCTTTGTCTTCATCCCAAACTTCTCCGTCCGTATCCTTTGATATCTTCCTGTTCCTCCGTATCCCGCTATCCGTCTCATCGTCTTTGACCGCATAAGAGCTTTTAGAAAGCGGGATCGGAGGAGTATTTGATTCGGAACCGCTTGAGGGCGAACTGACCTTGGGGGTCTGAGACTTGACTTTACCCGCACGGGCGAGGGATCCGTGAACTTTACCCATGATGTGCGATAGGTGATGGGAGCGAGGTTTCGAAGGATGTCGTCGACGAAGAGGTTAAAGTACTGTGTGGAGGCTGAAACTGAAGAGGATTGATGGGCCCGGTTAGCCTTTGCTTCTGCGGTCTGCCGTATTAAGCGAGATGTGGCAATTCTGGGGATGGAGAGATAACGGGATATAGACGACCTCTCTTTATAGTCTAGAGATGCGCAGGGAGCAGTGGTATATATAGGAGATTTACTACTTACAGTCGCCTTGGATCTGATCCTTCTGTCGTTTGTCGTCGTTATCGTCGCTGTCGGTCTCAGCAAAGGCTCTCTTTCTGCGTGACTTCGATGATGACTGTCAAATTTAGCGAGTGCCAAGCCTCAGTGGCGGGTGCTGGTTAGGGCATTGCCCTATTGCCTGTTTGGGACGCCGAATGTTCCAACTTCCAACTCACGTCAGACCCGGCAAGGTGGATACTGCGCGTCTGGGCTTGATATCGATGGCATTGGTAATCTTCTACTGAATCTGGAATCTGATGGCAGATAGAAATCTACAGGTGCTGTCTATAGTAGCCGTAGCTTGATTATTGTATTGAGACTATTTGAGAGTCCTTGCTGAACAACCAAGTAACTCTGCCTACAGTGTTAGAGGGGCACCTGTCATGGAATGGTTACTGAGGGCAGAACCGCCAGGGAAACCGCCTACTCACGGACCATTCCAACGTGCTACGATTCAGACATCATCGCGAAACGGCGGCCTCGTGGATCACATAGCCAATGGCGTCAAATGTCGTAGGAGAGAACCAGAGTGAACAATCTGCGAAACCGAGCTCTTTTTGTAGGCTAGCAGACATAAAAAACAAAAAAAGGAAATCCGTATGGCAAAGAAAATCATCGCCTAAACCTCCCATAGCAGAAGACCATGATATTCCACAGTTCCGATACAAAGGCATAAAAGTATATCCCCAGTAATGTAATCATGAGAGGCTCACAACACCGATTTTCAATTGCACCCTATATCTTCCACCCACCACCACCAACACCTTCAAACCCAGCTTAACGAGACTTAGCAGCAACCTTGGGTGGTGCACCCTTGGCACCCTGCTTGCTCTGGAGTCTGCCGGCCTGGCCTCTGGAGGCGCTGGCAGCGGACTTGGCCTTCTCAGCCTTCTTCTTGCTCTCGGCGGCGGACTTCTTCTCCTTTCCTTCCTTGATGGCCTGCTGGCGGGCAGCGAGGCGGGCCTCGGGGCGCATGCTTCGTCGCTCCTTGATGACGTCTAGGGAGGCACCAACGACGGCACGCTGGCTCTTAACGGTACGGCGAGTACGCTTCTTGGCGACCTCCTGTAAACGTAGAAAAATGTACCCCGGTTAGCCAAAATATCCCTTCAATCGCTTTCCATTTCTATTTCTCTTTTGTTTCCCTGCTTCATTCCCCCTCCTCTTCTCATGTAACATATTCCCAGTCACCAATAAACCCTTCCTCATCTAACCTGATCTGCCAAAACTCCTGCGTCTTAAATAGGAAAAGGGGCGGGATTCGACTGACTTCAGAGATACCCTTCCTGTGTTGTCTTCTGTAGAGGGTGGTCCATGAGATGCGGCGAGGGTTCTTGCGTTGGAGGAAGAGGGATTCGGTCTTGCCATTCTGGAAGCGGAAGATCTTGCCGTCACCGCGGACGTAGAGTTTACCCTGTAAATAGCAAAAAAGCAGTGATCAGTATATAACAATTTCCCTAGAAAAATATATCGAAATCCAATCCAGTATTCCCAGGTAATCAATCGATTTCCACACAGAGATAATAGCGATGTGCTGCGATATCGAATTCCCAATCTCGAAAAAATCATATCTCGACCAACACGACGGAAAAGGGATCATTCGGCATACCTTTCCAGGGTAAATCTTCTCGCCGCTGAAGGTATCGTCGTAGGTACGCATCTTGGATGGGAGAGATGCGCAGCCGGGGTGGACGAGGTGTTGATTGTTGACTTTGGTGGATGAATTGACTCGTTGCGACCAAGCCAGACAGCTTTCCGCGCTTTGGATGAGGTGTGGTGTTGGTGGTGCGAGGCTCTTCGCTAAAGTGGAGCACGTGACTCGTGTTGCCCTTTCCCCAGACTTCGCCCTACAAAACTTCAGACTTCGACTATCCAACTTGAACTTCACTCTCAGTAAAAAGACTTGGGATACAACGCAATGACTCTATCATTGAGCATATTTGAGGGGTGAAATGACTATTCAATTGTGGGACTTATTTAACTGTTTCGATGGAATTAGTTGACATTTCATATGGGTTCTCTACCACTGTCTCTTACATGGCTATTCACGTAAATTCAATTTTTAATTGAATTTCACGCTTATTTGCTTCCCTTCAGTTGAAACTTTTCGAAGATCGCCTGAAAGAAGTTAAATACTGGCATGTCGAGCATTCACGCAAGGTCGGAGGATTTTGCCGTCTAGACAAAAACGTCTTTTATCACTTAGAACGCAGTCACGCCGTCCCTCTCAGGACTTCGTCGACTTCAGAAGGACCCCGTCTATTCAGATTATATTGAGAGATCTGTTGTTCAGACAACAAAGTCATCCAACTCTTATAACCTGCTGTGGTGGCCCTACTGTGGAAAGGTCAGCTGCGACAAAAAGGATCAATCCTTAAGGCAGGTCTGACTCTCCCATACTTAAAACATTGTCGATGGGTAAACAGAATCGCACAAACGCCCAAGTACTGGCCTACAAAGGCCTCTAAATAGAACTTTTTGGGTGCAGTGGTAAGTTGGATCATTATGGAGCAGCCGTGCGGCTCGTCCGCCAAATTTGCCGAACAGATTCCCCAAGTTGGACTCCTCCAGCAACCTGCAAAGCGGAAAAGAAAATCGCAAACCTCGACCGGGGACCGCTTAGAGGACGCCAGCATATCAACCAATGATCCTGGCATATTACCTTACTATGAAGCGGCGAAAGACAGAATCGCAGCGTACGGTTCTCCAAGAGGGCATCGTAACGAAAACCTTGTAAAATGTCTGAATGCATTCCTGGATTTCCTACCAATTGAAGGTGCCAATAGCATCGCGAATGACATCCTGCGATATGAGGAGACTAATGATGAGTTGTTTCAAGTGTTTGAAAATCTTCGCACAGGACTCCTTGTCCCAAGTAAGTATATGAGGGCAGCACTTTTAGTATTGTACCGCTGCATTAACCCCTTTACTTTGTGAGACAATTATAGACCTCATTGAGGTCTTTTCTAGTGAGAGCGGCCAGTCGCGGGCCTTCAACCGTAACTTCCCCCATTTCAAGATCTTGTGATGCTCTCGAATCCCTCGCAAAGGACATTCCATCGTCGCTTGCCAGGCAATTAGGTTTTCGAGAAGGCTGTCTGAAGCGAGATAACTATTCATGTGTTGTCACAAACGTCATGGACTTTGACCAGTGGGGGAAGTTAGGATCTCCCCCAGGACAGAAAAGGGGTTCAATCGAAGTTGCGCATATTATCCCATTTTCATATGCCAATTCTCCAGACAACGAGGTAATTCTCCTCGGTCGTATCTATACAGCCTGCAAAATCTTGCTGATTTCTTCTAATTTGTTCGCGTTTTTTTTTTTTTTTAGACCTTCTCCAATGAAACAACTGAACGCTGAGGTGTTTTGTACCATTGTTTCCCACCCCTGAAACGTCTCGTGGACGTGAGGCAAGATAGACGAATTATGGAACGGCATGACCCTTCATCAGGCGCTACATAAGGAATTCCTTAATTTCAGGATGTCCTTCATGCCTGTGGTAGTTCTCTCTTAGAATTAGGTCACACTAGTGCTAGCGATTGCGCTGACATCCTACCTCCTCATAGGGGCCTAATGCATATCACATAAAGACATACCCAGATATCGATTATCTCGCACTAAACAGTATCCCCGAGGATCGTACATTAAAGCTCACCATCAATGGCTTGCACCCCGGGGATGGCCCCAAACTGCCCGAGTTTCGACTTTTAGAGGCTCACTACGCCATAGCAGAGATCCTTCACGCCTCAGTATTGGAGAAGAGATTGAGAGAGTGTTGCGGGATATTGAAAACATTGGGTGTTTACAGGAAGATGGGACCATCGAGATTGGTCAGATATTGACTACTGGTTATGAGCTGTCACGAAGCGGCTTGAATCGACGTCTTTGATTCATTGTGCAGAGCGAAGTCAAAAGGAAGTAAAAATAATTAGTCAATTGCCATCGAGCCACACCAATCGCCTAGCTCATAGGTATAGGGAATAAATATCCCATAGAAATGAGACAGAGCAGTTCATAGATGCAATAAAGAATAGCTATAGATGTCACAGGTAGTTTGTGAGAGTTACACACATTGCATTGGAGAAAGGTGGACATGCGCATAATTATCCTGGCTTTTTATATATTTATCAGCAGACATAAACCCAAGTAATTCCCGTACTTTGGTGGTGGCGTCAAAAATAAAAGCGGTGGTGGGTATAATTCCTACACGTTGGGTCTGCATTGACCACTCGATCATTCCTACCGTAGCATAGCTGGTGACTGGCGTCCATCCCATAACTTGCAACTGTTCCTCTTGATCCTCGCAAGCACGGAGACGCGCGGCACAGTTCACCGACAATAAATGAATGCGGAAAGCGTTCCTTGCCAGCAGCTTGGACGATTGTTTTGTTAGTGAAAGAACGGCGTCTTTCAGGAATGGGATTGACCAGCCAAGCCTGCGCTGCCTGACCAGCCCAGTCAAATCTGCACGAGTCGATCTTTTGAATCCTTGAACTGGCTTGGGGATCTTGGCGACGGAATGCAGCAAGATCATCAGCGGAATTGTGCCGTTTTTTCACCATTCTCTTCTTCGGTTGATGCAAATGAAGAGAGTTATGTCCACTGCGAGAAACAATATCTATGTTCGTGCTTTGACGATGCCAGTGGAAACACTTTCTCCTGGATATCGACCTTGCCCAAAGCCTCTAGCACGCACGCACGCAAATATCGCCCAAGTTGGGCTGAAGAAACACCTCCCGGTGTTCCCAGTTATCTTCATGAAGCAATACCCGCGACATGCGGGGCCCCAGACGAGACGCCATGTGGAATGGAAACTAACTTCCCCGCATATAACCGGATACCACCCACCTCCCCAGAAGAGAGTTTACCCCAGGTATTCCATAAACTCACTGAGTTTTGGAGATGGAACTCAATCGACAGCTGAACGGCGTCTTGGCCTGCTTTTTATATGGTCTTCGGCGCCATGCTTCCCCAAGCCAAGCCATTGAGTGCGGAATCGCTTCCTCCCTTCGCCGCTCTGTTTTTGATGTAGTTCAAGGAAACATTCCTTTTTCTTGATTTCCGGGAGTTCCGTCGGCTCCGCCTTCAGCTCCTGATGAAATGAGGTGACTCCAAGCTATTGGTTTGGAAGCTGGGGCTCCAATCTGGGGTTCGCTTCCCCAGATTCCTTTATATCTTGGGATTATCCCCTGTAATCTTTCTCGGTTCTGATCGAATCTCAATTTTTGGGATTGACGTTTTGCAACTACAAGGGAAGGTGTTAAACAATTTGCCTATACCTTTTAAATCCATGTAGGATTTTTGATCATACTTCTATTTTCTACCCCGTTGAACCATTAAGTCTTCGTAACAGACGCTGCATCATGTCAGAATCGATCAAAGAAGACGTAGCCTTAAAGGAGACAGCGTCACTAGAACAATGTACCGTCGACCCATCCGCTGAGAGAAGGCTATCCATAAAGGTCGATTTGCACGTCGTTCCCATTCTCTTTGTACTGTTCCTGTTGGCATTTCTGGACCGAATCAACATCGGCAATGCACGCTTGCAAGGACTAGAGGAGAGCCTTAACATGACGGGCCATGACTATAACATCGCCCTGTTTATATTCTTTATTCCATACGTTCTGTGCGAGGTCCCGAGCAATATATTTTTGAAGAAGATTGCGCCGTCAACGTGGTTGAGCGGAATTATTATTGCATGGGGTCGGTATTTGAGATCCTCAGTTGTTAAGGAAAGCCACCAGCTGATAATCCCCGTAATGTAGGTATCATCACTACGTGCCAGGGCGTCGTGAAGAATTTCGCCGGACTTGTGGTGTGCCGTGTTCTGTTGGGAATATTCGAGGCTGGTTTCATGCCTGGTAAGTGCTCAAGCGGACATTCAGCTGAAGAACGTTCTAACATGCCGCTGTGCAGGCGCCGTCTATTTGATATCCATGTACTACCCAAGACATCAGGTACAAACACGTATCAACGTCTTCTTTTCAGCTAGTATCGTTGCGGGAGCTATTAGTGGCGTAAGAGAGATACACTCTACCCCGTCCCCTTGCTGAAACTGCTGATGCTAACGGGAAATTCAGCTTCTTGCATACGGGATTTCCCATATGGACGGCGTGGGAGGATACAAAAGCTGGCGCTGGTTATTCATCCTAGAGGGCCTGGTCACAGTGGTAGTGGCCATCGCTTCCAAATTCCTCATCGTGGACTGGCCCGAAACCGCAAAGTTCCTAAACGACGATGAGCGCAGGATGCTCCTTGCTCGACTAGCAAAGGATAACGGCGAGGTAAAAATGGACAGACTAGACAAGAAAGCCGCAAAGCGATGCTTCACAGACCCAAAAATCTATCTCGGGTATTACATCCCCCCTTCCCGCCCTTTTTTTTTATATCCCTATCCAAGAACCACCGAAAACTAAACATCACCGATACAGCGTCCTCATGTACTTCGGCGTCGTAAACACAGGCTATGCCACCTCCTTCTTCGTGCCTACCATCCTCAACCAAATGGGCTACGACTCCGTGCGGGCACAGGTAATGAGCATCCCCGTCTTCGCCGCCGCCACCGTCATCACACTCACCTGTGCCCTCCTCTCCGACCACCTCAAGCACCGCTACGCCTTTTCTATGCTCGGCGTCCTCGTCGCCACCGTCGGCTACGTGCTGCTCATCGTCCAAAACTCGGTCGTCGTGGGCGTGCGCTACTTTGCTGTCTTTGCAATTACGGTGGGGGGATTCATTTCACAGCCGCTGGTGCTGGGGTGGCTGAGCAATAATATGGGTGGACATTACAAGCGGTCTGTCTCGTCATCGATGCAGATTGGGTTTGGAAATACGGGGGGTTTGATTGCTAGTAATGTGTTTTTGAAGGAGGAGGCGCCGCTCTATCCCAGGGGTTACGGGGTGAGTTTGGCGCTGATGTGGGTTTGTGGGATGGCGTGTACGGTGTTTGTGCTGTTGTTGATGAGGGAGAATAAAATAAGGGATGCGGGTGGGAGGGATTGGAGGTTGGAGTTGCCGGAGGAGGAGGTCGGGAATTTGGGGGATGATCATCCGTCGTTTAGGTTTACGTATTGATATCAACTCTTCTGTATGGGTGGCTTTTGTGTCTAAGCTACCTACCTAGGTAGGTTTTCATCGCTATCATTTCTACACAGCAATAGACGTGTTGGCGTATCGTGTGATATGCAAGGTGCATTACAGGAATCTCACTTTGACTATTCTGAGCGTCCCCAGGTATCACTGAGTGTCCGTATCTATAAGTAAGTAGACAGGGTTATATTCGCCATTGTTTGAAGCTCTCTAGTACAACCCATGGTTTGCATGTTGACCACCTAGTCCATACCGTCTGTCCAGATGTTGTTACGCATACAACCGCTCATGAGATCTTTTCAACTTTTGTAGTTCGGGGTGTATTGCGAGAAGGGAAAAGGAAAAGATTTGAACTATTTTTTGAAAGGTGGTAACCAAGACCGAAATGCTACGGGGCGTTTGTAGTAAAACCCTCCTTTTCCCCTTCCCTTCTCTGCTAATAATCTACACTCTAATTGAAGTGAAGTGTCGAAGAGTACTGCTGAGCTGGACGGCATGCGAGATGTTCTCTCGAATCAAGACTGCGAAAGGGTAAACAACTATCAATTTCCCCCGGGGCGCACTTATATTAAATATAGGGGAAATTCAATGAAAGCTGAACTCATAGCACCGCAGGCCCTTAAGAATGTCCGAAGCCACCCAACTCGCCCACCCGCACCACTTCTTCATCCCTATGCATCTGATTACATAGAAAATGCCTAGATAGTTCCGAGAGGGACCAGGAAACATCCTTTCCGAACGTCTCGACTTGGTAGTTGTAGCGCAATAGTTTGCAATAAGAGAAGCCCGATTCATTTCTTCGGGCTTGTTAGCGAGCTTCTTGGAGATTGGCTTCCGGGGAAAAATAAAAAATAAAAAATAAAAAAAATAAAAAATAAAAAGAAGAAGAAGAAGAAGAAGAAGAAGAAGAAGAAGAAGAAGAAGAAGAAGAAGAAGAAGAAGAAGAAGAAGAAGAAGAAGAAGAAGAAG